>OY856186.1:435379164-435582452 GCA_963693315.1 Diogma glabrata | reverse complement strand
TAATAAAAACAAATTATATACTTTAAGATATTAAAACGGCAGACATGCTGAAATCACGTTTTAAAAGTCAATTTTTAAGTTTTTTGACTTCCGGACACGCCCAAGGGAACCATCGACGGGTATAGTGAATACCCAATTCACCTACGGCAGGTGAAAAAGTATACCTATCATCAATATGGAGTTTGCTAACATACCGTAAGTCTGCCGATCACTGGCTCTTAAACTATGAGTTTCAGTTCAAATTTCAATAGTCTTCAACAACAAAATAAATATTTTTATAAATTAAAATAATTTAATATAAAAAAAGTTTAAACAAAAGTAACTAAGTATAGTTAATATGTTGTAGCTCGAAATCACTAAACAATACTCGAAATTAAACAGTGGTCTATCGCAATATTGACAGTCTATCTCTAAAATGATATCTATCTCAATATTAACTGAGATTTTGTAAAGATAAACAGTTAAGATAAAAACTTTGGTTTGTTCTACGAGCACGTGTAAAAAAAAGTCAACAAGTGAAAATAATAGTTCACAGCAAGTACTATGGTTATGGTTCAATGTCAAAACATGGGCACAAATTTGCTATTTCGAGTTTTATTTTAGAAAACACTGCAACAGATTTTCAGTTCAAATAAAACTCAGAACATGAGAAATAAACCGTCATTTTATTTTATTTAAACGATCAATGGAAATTGTTAATGCGTTTGCTAAGAAAAAAAGAAAATAAGTCTCTGGAAGTTAAAATAATCTGGAATTGCGCTTAAATTACCATGATCAGAACAATATAGTAATCAAATTTAGCAACGCTGATGCATAGACTCACTTCATCACCATTCTAAATATAGTAAACTGATATGCGTTAAATATTGCGATTGATGACTAAATGTTGCCATAGAATGGAAAATCATTTAACGTGAGATATCACATACCACTGACGATAAAAGTAAGATATCACTAGCCAAGGTGATATTTTAGGAGTGCTGGCGGATAAACTTGTGACGAACATAGCTTTACTACATTTTTGCTATATTATTAGTAACGCCTAGTTCGTGTGAAATTAACACATTTTATTCATTCTTGTGTTTCGATATCAAAAATGTTCTTAAATTTTTAACACGTTTTCATGCTTTGTAATATTTTCTAATAAAAAAAAATATTTAGTCTAAAAAGTTGTAGATAATTAAGTATATATGTACATACAAAATTTCAATTAAAAGTAAAGTGTATAGCACTACCACTAAGTATACACCAGTACCTAATTTGCTAAGTATCAAATTTGCTAGCCGTTTTCACCATCATATTTGATGCGTAAACTCTCATTAATTAGGTATGACATTTTAATTTTTAGCGAGTCTTTTTCATTGATAGTTTTTTGGTTAGAAAAAAAATCACATGAAACATAAATTTACATTTATAATATAAGTTGATTTATTTTTATTTTTAAGTGTTCGGTCATGCAATATCATAAAAAATATCACGATATGTTACGTCAAAATTTGTTTTTCTAACTTCACAATTCGTCGAATATTACGTCAAACCGGACCAAACAGCCAAAAGATAAAAAGATGGACTAATACGTACGTCAAACTTTATAGGTCACTTTTATTTTAATTAATTTTATCACAAAAGTTAAATTTATCCCGAAAGACACAAAACCAATTTTATCAAGAATAGTTTAACAAAAATTTAAGCATAAACAAAACAAAACCAAAAAATTTCTTTTTATTGGTAATAAGACGCCTATGATATTTGTGTTTATCATAGATCTGATCTACTTGAATACAGTGTACTGTCGAATATTATTTATTTCTCGTATTAAGGGGGAGGTAAGGTATTAAAAATGTTTTTCATTTTTTTTTATTTTTTTAATTGAATGCATAACATTTTAAGAATATTGTGTCAAAATTTCAAGTCGATTGGAGCAAAATTGACGAAGTTACGAGTATTTTTATACCTGTCGGCTTTTAATCCCTACCCGACACGAGCGCGCTATTGTTACCTGGCAGATGTTTCGCTTTCTATTTAATACCTAATCTAGGTATTATATCTAGCATCTTATAACTGTTTTAGTTGACATGAATTGATAAAATTACGACAAAATCAATTCATATGAAAATGTATCGTCTAGCACCACAGCATATTATCAACGAATTCATACATAATGTTACGTTTTTCCAATCTTCCTTCAAATTGGCTTAACTCACAATTCGATAAACGCAATTCCCAAATCTTTTCCGAGTTTGATCACTGATTAGCAAGCACAAACACCAGGTTTTATTAAATATTTAACTCCTTAACTGTTCCAAAACAACAGGAAAACAATACAGCAAACAATATTCCTAACTAGAACATTCTTTCAACAGCTTCAGAGCTCCAACGGTTTATTGTAGAAATTTTCAGCAACACAACGTTCAAAATAGTACACAAAATATTTCTTCTCGATAACACTTAAAACTTTATTCACAAAAACTAATTTAAAAATCACTTTTATAATTTTAACTTTACCGTCGCAGGTTAAAATAAAACTAATTAATTCTACAAGGGGTAAATTGCTTATATATGATTCTGTAAAACTTCTAGATAATTCGAGGTCACTTTTTAAAAACCTTGAGAAAATATTAGAATATTCGATTATTTTACGTTAAGTTGATTTGATTGATAGAATCATTCAATTTTATTTATTGTTGGTCCAAGTTCTAAGAAACACAACAACAACACTATTCATTTCATTAATTTGTTGTTGTGTTTTGTTGATTTGATTTTTCTGGAAGTGACTGCAATCGTCTAGATTTTTCTGTAATCGTAACAATAATATTTGAAACCCAATTTTTGACAATAGATCAATAACAATAGCAAAATTAGAAGATAACTTTGAGCGATTGGCCCTTTCCCAATCTCCCAAAATAGCATACAACGAAGATTGGTTAAAGATTTTGACCGCCATGCATATACCAGATCAGGTGAAAATGACCCTAGCACTTGGCCCAAAATTTGCAGTGGCCCAAACAAATAATGAACTATCACTGTGTAGGATAAATACAGATGTAGAAGCTAATATCACGACCACAAAACCAAAAGAGGAACGTACATAATGTTATGAGAGGCAAAACAGCAGCCATTATATTGAACCACATACACAAAAATAAGAGCATGAATCGGCAACAAAAGATCATGCACAATGCATATACATACACAAACGATTTTCTAAAATATCACCCGGAAATAACAATTACTTCCGCCGATAAAGGGAATGTTACCATAGCAATGGACACAAACACATACAATAATATGTTGGATAACCACTTCAATAACAACAGCATGTATCGTAAATTAACCAAAGATCCCACATCAAATATACAAAGTAAAAATAATGATCTAGTAAGGCAATTAATAAAGCAAGGACAAACCAAGACCACGAGCCACACCGAAGATTCATAAACCAGGAGTAAGGATAATAATTAACTCAAAAGAAAGTAAACATAACATGGCAAAATTTCTCAACACAATTTTAACGAAGGCAACAACGGAGAACGAATACAATATCAGAAATTCATTTTAGCTAAAAGAAATGCTAAATAATATCGGTCTGACATCGCAAGACATAATGGTAACATTTGATATTGTTGCTATGTACGATAACATATCAATTGAACTGGTGTACAAAGCTATACAAAATAGATGGGAAAAAATAGCGAAAATAACAAATATTCCGCAAAGCAAATTTAAAGAAATGATTTCACTTTGTGTCAATGAGAGCAATTATTTGATGTTCCAGAAAAAGTACTAAAAGCAAAGTAAAGGACTAACAATAGGAGGGGCGATTTCAGGAATATTAGCAGACTTCGTTATCACAGATTTATTGGCACTGCAATACAAAAATCAGGTTTCAACCCAACCTTGTTGGTAAAATATGCAGACGATATTTTGGCAAGGATGAAATGGGAAATTTCTACAACATCCTTAACAAGGAAAATAAAGATATCAAATTTACATATGAAAACGAAGAAAATGAACAAATTGCATACTTGGACATGGCCATAATCAGGTACAAGGATGAAGCGATATTAACAAAACAGTACCAGAAAACACATCCAAAAATAGAATGCTTACTACCACTCTGAACACCCAAGAAATCAAAAGAACAGCACAGCATATGGAACGGCTCACCGAATGTTGTCAGTAACATCCAAAGAATACAGGGACGAAACCATAAGAAAGATCCATGAGATATTGTCAATAAATGGCTATCCAAAGAGACTAATAAAAAGAATGATAATAAAATATGACCATAGAAGTACTACCGAGGAACGACTACCACGACTCAGGAACTGATATACAAAAGTTTAACATATTCAAAAGATCAATCAGAGAGTCTTACTAGATTATTAACAAACAACAGCAATAGTTTAAAGGTCGCTTACAAACCGGAAAAAACAGTCAACAGGATCATTCCAACAGCATACGAGGTAATAAACACATTAGACCAGCATGGACTAACATATGCATTCAATTGCAAAGATTGTGAGGGTAGATATATTGGTCAGACAGGACAGAAGCTCGGCAATAGAATAAAATAGCACAAGAACGATATAAGGTCCACAGTGGTACAGTGGTGAAAATTTAATAGCACAGCTGCTTATGAACACTCCATTACTCCAAAGAGTTAGTGTAACATATGTACGACTAACCTAATAAATATACAATACATATGTTATGCTTACTATTAAAATAATTCAACGAATAATAAATTAATCAAGTCATCAAAACAAATAAATAATGTAGAACGAATTAAGTATGTTCAACTTAGTTCATATTACCAAATATTCTCATACCGCTTTTTAAATGATGAAATATAATTCACATAAAATTTTATGGAAATTTGATGACTACAATTGAATCGCAAATTTCGAAAAGGGCTCAACTCAGATTTTTTTCAAAGTGGACTTTTTCACTTTTTTTCTATGTACACATGTAGACCAATGTTTTATGACCGAGAAAGTCTCATATCTGGTTTTTATAGTTGTTTTAGAGGGGTTTTAACAATATGTTAAGCAAAAACCATATTCTAAAATACATAAAAATTTACTTATTATTCGATACTTTTGGTTTAACTGGTGCTAATGTGTATATTTGGTTTAATGCTTGACACTGTAAGAACCCAGAATCAATTGCAAACGACATTATTATCGGTGGAGGCGTTGTAAAGTGTAGAGCAGCAGTTAAATTAAATTTAAAATTAAAAAGAAACCTATAATAAAATAATAAAAATGTTTTTTTAATAATGCACATTCTTTTATAATGCCGCTTTATTACTAAAACCATCTAAGTCATTGGATGAATTTCGAAAAGGACCCATTTCATAAAACTGTAACAACCGTTTTCCCTAACACACTTTCATTCAAAGAACATTAGATTCTTGTATGAGTTGAGAATGATGGCAATTCTTCACGAGGATGAAGTTTAACGAAACAAGCGTAGCGAGTGGAAGGAATCATCCGAGTGAAGAATTGCCATCATCCTATACGAATAGAAGATGCTATTTTATCCACGACTACAAAATATTTCGATTAATTTCCAGTTTGATTGCTAAAGTTTGTATCACCATATTCCAATACATTCATCAAAGATACCATAAAAAACAAAACAAGTTTTTATTTTATATTTTATACATGTATTGTTCTCGATTTAACTTGTTTATATTACTATACCAACAAATGAAGTTTTTAATTTGTTAGGGGAATATTTAATAAACTATAGAACTGTTGAAGAATTTAATTAGAATCACTACTTGTAGAATAAATACAATCACAATGGAAGATATGCGCATGGAAAGCATATATTCTTTAGTAGTCGTGGATAAACTATTTTAGTATGTATTGATGCAACACAACTATTAGCCGTTAGAGAAAAAAAATACTTTCTTAATTCGAACTGTTCAAAAGAAATTCATTTTTTTGTATCTCCTGTAAAATTTCAAATATCTGAGATGAGCCCTTTTCGAAATTTGCGATTCAATTTAAATTATTACAAAAATAAAATAATAGTAAATATATGAAAATAAATGTAATTTTGCAGAGTATAAGGTGAATATATTTATTTTCATATAATTGACCGATATTACCTATATATAATAGATCGATTATTAATTGGACAATCGATCAAATTATTAAAACAACAATTAATCTGGGAGGGGATTTAATCGAAAATAACTGGATAAAATATATACTAATTATAGTATAAATAAAACAAAGTTTGTAAATAAAACAGAAGTAATAAAACTGATCTTTAAGTTAAAAGTTGGTGTTTTCTTTAAACTTTTTAAACTGGAAGAAAGTCTGCCCAAAAGACCTTCGTCTACGGGTTTAGCATGGGATTTCAGCAACCAAGACTTTCTTCCTATCATAAATTATAAGAAACTAAGTGGACTTTATAGTAAGGCAGTTCAACAATATACGTCCACTATATTAGGTTACAAGTTTGACTATGATCAGGCTATCATAATAACTAAGGAAGATAATTGGAGACAGCCGCTCATACTGGAATCATTGGCCATACACATAAATATCAAGAAAATCAAGAAAATACCAAGATAACATAAACAAACAAAAAATAATTATTCATAACAATAGAAGTTAAATGGATAATTTTTCAAAATATTTTGTCATAATGTAATTATGATGTCCCGTAGTTGGTAGTATTTAAAATTAATGATAGATAGATATAATGCGGGTTAAGGAAAATTGACAATATAAACTCTATGATAAAATCGCCATGTCATTCATCTTAGTATAGTTTTGTTGACTTTAGATATTTATTTTAGATTAAGTATTTTAAAAAGTTATTCATATTAATTTATTTTCATCGTAGTTTTGTGTTTTTAAATTTAATTTTATCAATTCATGTCAACTAAAACAATTAGAAAGATGCTAGGACCAATTAGTTTTTAATTAATGAAATAAATAAGTAACCTGCAATAAGGTAATTGTGTTGTTTTTGTTAATTTTAATTTATAATTTTTTCTTAAATAATGCAAAAGTTTTTCATAAATTATAGAACACTGAGGAGGGGGACATGCAATCCCCGAAATATTTGAAAAAATAATAAAATGAACTAAAGTTCAATGATCTAACGCTTGTAATTGTTTTTCATTTAACTTATGTTAATAAGAGAAATAAAAAATAATAGTCGACAGTATACAATCTTTTTATTGTTACCTAAATTCAAAATATTTTGACATTTAAAACCAGCAAAAAATCTGATTTTTTTCGTGATAAATGGCTGATAGTGATAGTGACAGAAAAATCATGATTTTTTTAACAACGCGTTGTCTCGACCGAACACTATAGGAATGTCAAACAAAACTTTAGTGTTTATACCGTAAAAATAATATCTATTGGCTACGTGCCTAATTTGATACGTAGCAAATCATCCTATCAAATATTTGGTACTTACTTTTTTGATAACTGTTTACATCGACCATAGTCGACCTAATCAGTATATACTATATAGTATGTACCTATATGCTAGAAGCGTAGTTTTCTTTAATTGTAAAATCTAATTCCTGTAAGTCTTCGATATTTTTCAAAGTAATTTAAAAAGTGCATCTACAAGAAAATATATATCTAGTGCACAATTAGTTCAACGAAATTACAGCAATATCTAAACAACTGAATATGCAGATTTGATAGAGGGACTTTCTGGAGTGGATATTGATACGATCACATATCACAGGCTACAAATAGGAAGAGAGCTCATCGCTTCGAGGTGGCGGTTTAATAATGGCAGTATTAAATAAATTTAATTCTGAAATAGTATACTCATGTAACGGAGTGATTGAACTGATGGCGGTACGATTTAAATTCGGCAACAAATCAATTCTAGTAATGGTACTTTATTTACCTTTCGATGCATCTTCAATTTCTTATGCTACCTTGGATTTAATTTTGGATAAAGATATCGGTCCTTTGATCCATGATAATGATGAAATAGTGTTTGTAGGTGATTTTAACTTCTCTTCTCTGAAGTGGACTTTCATGGACGAGGTAATTACTCCAACAAATGGGAACGAAGCTCAGAACTCAGTCCTGGATAAAATATTTGGCTTTGGTACCAAACAAATCAATAATCTTAACAACAACTACGGCAACTTGCTGGACCTAGTGTTTACTTCCTTGGATTTAGATAGTAACATTGCCGCATGTGATGACTTAGCGGGATCTGCTAGTGTTTTTTATACACCATTACATATTAAAATACATTTTTATGATTTAGAAACTTTTAATAACTCGCCTAATATCAATAACATTTCTCGGAATTTTAAAAAAGGCGATTACGATTCTTTAAACACTTTTCTGGATTCGGTAGACTGGACATTTATCGATCAGGATAAAGATCTGAATGCAATTGTTTCGCGTTTTCATGATATTTTGTATAACGGAATTGATAATTTCATTCCCCAATACCGGTCAAACGTATCATCTTTTCGCCAACCGTGGCTCAATAAAAATTTGGTTAATTTAAAAAATCGAATGCATAAGGCTCACAAAATTTACAAATCTACGCAATTAGAGTTGGACTATCTGAATTACAACTGTCTTCGTACTGAATTCAAAATACTAAATAAGTTTTTGTATAATAATTATATTCTGGATATTGCGTCTGATCTTTATTCTGATCCCAAAATCTTTTGGCATTTTATTGACATAAAGAGAAAATCTAATGGTTACCCATCAACAATGTACAGGTAACCCTCCTCCAACACGGTATCTGGCAACACGGTTTCACTGTAACACGAAAAAAAAATCGCGAAAACCCTCCTCAAGCACGGCGTCTTCCAACACGGATTCAGTGTAACACGATAGAAAAATCGCAGATCCTCCCTACAACACGGATTAACAATAAAACGATACAAAATTGCGTACAATATTTAATACGTATAGAAATTACATTACACATTGTTTTTTAAAAATGGGTTTTTAAATGTTTTGCTTAGTAATGGAATAATATTTTGTATCACATCAAGGTTCGTTCAGGTCCGAGGTCCTACAACCACACGCGTTCCATAGTATTGATGGCCGCAAATCTTTTCTGTTTTTTTATATACATATGTATATTTTTAAAATAATGGATGATAACTAAACAATAAATCTTATCATATATAACATAATATGACATAGGTCTTAGACAAATACATAGAAAATAAAATAAAAGAGTTAACATCCAATTTTTTAGAAAAATTTGCCCGAACAAAATAAAAATTGGGTTGCCAATGATCCAATTGGTGGCACACTCCTTGATCATATGACGAACTGTCGTCTTCAATGATTAAAATCCCGATAACGATGCTCTTTTTTGCGAGCAAGGTTGAGGGTGCCACAGTTCATTGAATACAGTTCATTCGCCAGCACCACCTTGACTAGTGATATCTCACTGCGATTGCCAGTGGTATGTAATATTTCACGTTAATTCACGGTTAATTTGTCACACCTGTAGAATAAAAATAACGAATTTTACAAATCAACAAAAACTGATCCCTTGATGCGGAAGACTATACTCTATTACACACAATATGCATGTGTATAATATGTTCATACATACATACTGATAATTTTTAATTGAGGAATACCCATAAAATACGATTAAGTGAAGACTCAAATTGCATTATTTCAATTGCATCTCAAATTTTATTTTCTCTAATGACGATTGAAAATATAAATAATGCTGTACTTCTTATCGTAATAAAATAAAACTGTAAAAAAACCAGTGCTCACTTTACGACTAAAAAATAATACAACCGTCATTTTGAAAGCTTCTAAAGGCTACTCTCCACTGCACGAAGACAAACCACAAACGTTTGCTAGTGTTTACTTTAACGTTTGCTAACAATCTGTCTTCACCAACCAAACATTTTCTATCTACCGTATAACCACCCTACCAGCAACAAATGTTGTACATCTTGAACAAAATTAGGTATTATAATAAAGTCCGGTAACACAGAGATAGCACTAGTCAATATATACATACCACCAGAGAGCAGCTGTGATACAGGTTATGAGCCTATGATTGAACATTTGCTTAATAACAACGATTGCCTTATACTCTGAGATGTGAACGCACACCATGATCTATACTACTCTCACCTGAACTACGATGCACGAGGCGAAAATATTGCAGATCAAATCGACGGCTCCAACTTCGAACAACAACCGAGTAGAGTAACAAGCAACTACTATTCATCCCTAGATGTCTCTTTTGCCAGCATAGCATGTCACTCATTCCGATAGCAGAATGGCGTACTGAAATTGCACTGGAATCAGATCATGTGCCGATCATAATCACACTTGGCCGCTCCATCAACCTAGTAAAATCCGAGAAGAAAACATGCTTCAATTTTAACAAAGCTGACTGGGTAAATTTTACCAATTTTACTGAAAAAGAATTCCGTAAACTTTTTTTACCCTTTGGCGCCCTCTCCGGGAAGAAAAAATTCAGAGATATTAAGCATATGCTACCGCCGTCCTTAGAGATGACATCCGAAAAACAGATCCAGCCGATCCTAGAATCTGAAACGTAACCAGCAGATAAACAAATTAGTCATAGACCACAAGTGGAACAAATGGAGAGAACTACTGAGCAAATCGAACTTCGGACCAAGTATAAGCATATGGAAAGCTATAAAAGGGTTACTCATCCTCAGAGACCAGAAAATAACTGCATGGTCTCCTTCAACGATATTCTTATAGAAGATTCTAGAAAGTGCGCCTCGCAATTTAATACACAGTTCACAAAAAAGCTAAGTAAACATGAGAAGGAGTCTAGATCAGTCCCCAGACACCTCACTACAACACTAAATACATCACTATAAATACGCTCCAGATACCGAATGTTTGGAAGACGGCTAAAATAAACCCTATTCTAAAACCCGGAAAACCTGAAGAAGTAAGAAAGTCGTACAGGTCAGAAATCAGCGATGGTCTGAACCAGAAACTACCATGTGCAATAAAAGTCCTAGTCGCACTTGATCTATCAAAAGCGTTGCGTTGTCGCACACCGCACTGCTAAACGACATCCTGAATACCAACTTGTCAGGCATAATAAAGCGTTGGTTGTGTAACTACTGAGGAGGCCGCCAAACATGAGTGAATTTCCACCAGAAGGTATAACCATCATATCAGATGCTGACGAATGCTCCGTCCTTGCCACAGGAAGCAATATGGAGTAACTCACCCAAATATTGAACGCCTACCTTAACTCTCTCAATGAAAGGCTTAAAAGCAGAAAACTGATTCTATAGTCAGAAAAATCCACTACCACACTTTTCACAACTTGGACGAAGGAAGTGAATTCAAAACTAAACACCCGCATTGACAAACGTGCTCCTTCCTACAGTTGAAAATCCGACATTGCTGGGAGTAACATTCGGCCCACTAATCAGGTCCAACGCATAACAGGTGAATACGAGGCTGAAAAGCAGAAACAGTGCATTGAAAGCGCAAAGCTGAAAGTTCATGGGATAAGGAAAAAACACAATTATCACAACTTACAAAGCTATAACTAGACCTATTCTAAACTACGCAGCACCAATATGGACGCCTCAAGTTTCTGATACGCACTAGAAGAAGATGCAAACCTCACGAAACGCAGCTTTGAGAACCGCTACTGGATGCCACCTTATAACTCATAGAGACCACCAACATGAGGAATGTAATATGTTGGAAAAAAATATGGCCAGCATCATTTGTAATAGAAAACGTTCATGTGGAAATTGATTGCATATTAAAACTTGCTAGATGGATTGTAGGAGAAAGTTTTGTGGATATGACTAATGAGGACATTCAGGATTTTTTAGTGGAAGAAGTTGAAACAGATTTAATTGAAATGGCGTCACAAACCCAAGCAAATCAAATCGATTCTAGTTCTGATGTAGAGAATGTGTTTAATAATTTTACACTAAAAAACTCCAAGCAATTTTAAGCTTAGCCGAAAAGTTGGAATCATTTTTCGTGGACCCTTTCCCTGAAAGAAGTCGAACATTCAAAAAGGAACTACATTTTTGCTTATCACCATATCATGGCATTTATAACGGCCTTATAAGGACACATAAACAAAGCAAAATTATCGATTTTTTGAAGATTGCAGAAGATGCGCAAAATCTAAATTATGCAGGAAAACCGATGCAGAAAAAACTTCAGAAAGTGAGAGGATATCGTTTCACTAAAAAACGTGCCAGTTTAATCGTATAGAGCTGATGACGAAAATTATTGGAACAAATAAAATTATTAATTAACTGAAATGAAATTAATAATATGTCTATGTAAATTTTTTTCTTATTTCTTTTGCGAAAAATAAACTTTCTTATATGAAATATAAAAAAATTAATGTTTTAGAACCTAACCCATTTTGCACTAGCTTCTAGTCTCTTATAGCACGATTTCATATAACACGTCATATTCTAGGAACCAATCTACCGTGTTATAGGAGGGTTACCTGTATTACAATGACGAATCGTCTAGTGACTCTAAAACTATATGTAACTTTTTTGCAAACTTTTTCAAAAGCGTTTACAACTCAACACCATCCATGTTAAATCCTTATCAACCATCAGAATCTATCGTCACTAACCCTGACTTTAAGGGATTTCAAATAACGGAATCTGACATTCAATCGGCGTTAAATGAACTGGATATAAGTAAGAGTTCCGGACCAGACAATATTCCGCCAATATTTTTAAAACAGTGCTCCACCTCTCTGATAGTTCCTTGTAGTAGGAGCCTGTCTTCTGAAATTTTTCCATCGTCCTGGAAGCAATCTTATATTACTCCAATCTTCAAAAAATCTGGTTGCAAAAATAATGTCGTTAACTATCGTGGTATTGCTAAATTGTCAGCAATTCCTAAGTTATTTGAAAGCATCGTAAAAAATTATATATTTTTTCATACAAAGAAATTCATCACCCCTTCCCAACATGGGTTCCATCCGGGCAGGTCAACAATAAGTAATTTAAGTATTTTAACCACAGAAGTATCTCAAGCTTTAGAACTTGGATTGCATATTGACGTAATTTATACTGATTTCATAAAAGCTTTCGACAAAATAATTCACTTAATTTTGTTTAACAAACTAGATAACTTTGAATGTGCTGAAATACCTATCGGTTGGATAGCGTCATATCTTAACCAACGAAAACAGTTTGTAAAAATAGGCCCCACAAAATCTTTCGAATTTCTGGTTACCTCTGGCGTGCCTCAAGGCAGCCATTTGGGTCCGTTGTTGTTTATTTTATTCATAAATGATGTTATATCTTGCTTTACTCAATGCAAAGTTCTTATTTATGCTGACGATATTAAAATCTTCAAAGTTATACGCAACGAAACAGACGCAAAAATAATGCAAGATGAATTAAATCGATTTTGTTCCTGGTGTAACGATAATCAACTGCTTTTAAACGAATCTAAATGTAAAACCATAACCTTTCACCGAATTAGATCAGTTAACTATAATAATTACTGCTTAAACAATATTTTAATACAGCGCGTATTTTCTATCCAAGACCTTGGTGTCTACTTCAAATTCAATCTGACTTTTGATGATCACATAAATAAAATAATTCTTAGGGCAAATAGTATGTTAGGTTTTATAATTAGAAATTCTTCCGATTTTCAAGACCCTTACACTGTGCGCAATTTATACTGTTAGTTGTTAGATCCATATTAGAATATGCGTCAATAATATGGTCTCCTTTTTATAACATTCACTCAAATAGATTAGAGAGCGTTCAAAAAAAATTTATTCGTTACGCTCTTCGTCGTCTTCCTAGGGATACTAGCTTGCCCGCGTATGTACTACCACAATATAAAGGACGGTGCCAACTTTTAAGTTTGGAAACACTGGCGAATAGACGACAAATCTCTTCGGCAATTTTTGTCTATGACATTTTGATTAATAAAATTGATTGTCCCTTATTATTACAGTTAATAAATATTTATGCTCCCACACGACAGTTACGAACAATATCAAGCTTTTTAAAACTCCCTTATCGCAGAACAAACTACGGAACAAGTGATCCATTGCTCACCGCTTCAAGACACTTCAACTTTTTTTCGGATGTCTTTGATTTTAATATATCCAGAATGGTGTTTAAGAATAGAATCAAACTAAAACTATTACGTATAACTATTAACTATTAACTATTAAATGTTTTAACAATTTGTTCATATAAATTATTTAATCTAGTTATTCATTTTTCATTTTATTTTTGATTCAAATCAAAATTTTTTCTTCATAAACTTTTTGAATCGCTCTTGATAATGGCGTAAGCCGAAATTCATTGAGCAAAAATTTTTAGAAAATAAAAATAAAAACATATTTGCGAAATATAAAAACAAGTGTTATTAGTTTTTAATTTATAAAACTATTACATTCAATTTAAACTAAATTTCTTTAAACTCTTAATGACAAGTATCTATCTTGAATTTTATTAAACTGTTTCTAAATCGTTCTTTTTGTTTTTATTTTAATGTTTTAGTCTTTTATTTGTTTGAATTAGCTCATAATTTAGTATTGTTAGTTTTTTTTTAATTTTAATACTCATAATAATTAATCTATGATACAATGTATTGCTGATGAAATAAATAAATAAATAAATAAAATAGGAAAAATTGCCACCGATTGTCAGTCGACTTTCCTTACTATCACCAAGTTTACACCAGTATCCAATTTGCTACACTGAAAGAAAAAATTCGGTCACTACAACCGCTTTTGTGCCAACCAACTGTTTTCTGTTACAATAATCTCAAATTCGGTTGTTGTATCTTCAAATCTACCTAGTTTTTGAAGAAAAGATAACCGAATTTGAAGTTATTGTGGCAGAAAACATTCGGTTGGCACAAAAGAGGTTGTAGTGGCCGAATTTTTTCTTTCAGTGTACGTAACAAATTTGCTAGCCATTTTCACCATCATACTTTTAAATTTGATACGGAGATGTATCTTATTAATTGACTCTTATTAATTGAAGATTTTTTTGCATTGAATTTTCTTGACAGTACTATTTGTAATATTTCTATTATAGTCAACAGTCTAAGTCACGAGTGTATAGTCATTATTGATTGTTTCCGAAAAGATTGATTCTTTGACATTAAACCTAAATCTCTAAATTCCGATTGAATGCGAAAATCAATGATCGGCACTTGGTCAATTATTGTCATGTATGCGCGCTTGCATATTTGCCAACATTTTGGGGAGATTTATTTATTTGTGATTTTTGTGAGCAATTAAACTAAAGTAACTAAGGAATTAATTTGAATTTTTCCAATTCAAAGGTATGGTTGGGAATATCTCAGAAAAAAACTCATTTTTTCTCTTTTACGGGTTTCGGTTGGGATTCGAACTCGTAACCTCATCAGTGTCAGAGCGAGTTCAATTCTTTTGGCAGACACGTTTAACCACTACACCAACAAGGCGATGATATTTCTTTAATTAGCTATGACATATTAATTTTTAGCGCGTCTTTTTCACCAAGTTATGGTGGGTAATATAGGTGTTGATTATTCTATTGTTGTTAAGAGCTTGGAAATGTTTATTGACGAAACCTTATCTTGTTCCAATCACGTAAATCACTTGAGTAAAAAAAACTAACTTTATGCTAAGAACGTTGTGGTCAACAAGTAAGGAATTAAACACTGAATCTCGTAAACAAATATTTTTTAGATATTTGTTTCCTCACTTTATGTTCTGCGATACTATTCGCTTTGGGATCAATTTTAATCAACTGAAAAAACTTAGATTGTTTCTAAATAGGTGTGTCCGTTATGTATTTAAACTCAGAAAATTTGATCATGAGTCACGGTTCGTTGAAAGTCTTATAGGATGTAATTTGTTTGATTTATATAAGTTTCGGGTTTGCCTTCACGATTTTAAAATTTTAAAGTTCAAAAGACGAATTTATTTGTATCGAAGGTTGGTAAGATTGAAATCAGTTCGGACTAACAATACATATACAAATAAGAGCTTATAAAATAGATCTTTTGAATAAATCATTCTTTGTGCGAGGCATCACATTCTGGAACTCTTTACCAAAAACAGTTAAAAACCCTATAACTATAGCTAATTTTAGTAGTAATTTCACAAGGGCGCGGTGATAATTCGCAATAATTGTTTGCAAAAATTTCAAAAGCTTAAGTATATTGAATAATTGATAATAGCACGAGACCATAGGACGAGTCATTACATTTTAGAGAATTTCAGTGGATTAAATTAAAATAAAAATAAGACAAAAAAATTTTAATAATAATAATTTAATTATGATGAAAACAAAATAACCACAATAGAAAACAAGCCTAATTTGCATAGGAAAAAATTTATTTTCAGTTTTCGAAATACCAATCTGCTGATTTCAGCTAAACAATTTCGGTTCAAGAACATTAAATATCGTTCAAGATATTTGAAAAATATAGAAATTTATCCACAGATAGTTAGAGCTTATCGCATAATCCATACGTGGTAGTTCAAGTCATTGAAGACTGGTTTGCATTAAATGAGAGCTTCAAAACAAGAAACATGTTTATAACAAGGTCAAAACAATTAACAGTAAAACAATTTTTCAAACATTTATGAGTGCGTGCTGCCAAAATTATGTTACAAAAAACTTGTCTTCATAAGTTTGTTTTTTTGTTAGAAAACAATACATTCGTTCACATAAGATCCTAAATAATGTATAATTTTTAATATTCTGATTTGTAAAACAAATAAAAATTCAAAAGTTTCCTTCAATGCAACAATAACCGATAACTGTCCCATCCAGGATCTAGTAAAGTTAATAATAAATACTTATTCAAATATTGTTTTTCCTGCTCTAAGAATATCGTAAGATACTATGTCTTTTTTACTATAGCGTTTACATACAATGAAATAGTTTTTAGCCTGTGTCAACAATTGCCATTTATTTTATTGCAGTTGCCATTTATTAGGTAGATTTCATATAAAAATCTACCTATTGCAATGGGCTTCATCTCGGAATTTCGGAAAAATTTTGGTGCCGAACGACTATGAATGATAAGCGGAGACGGAAAAACAAAAAAAAAAATTTATATATATATATATATATATATATATATATATATATATATATATATATATATATATATATATATATATATATATATATATATATATACATATATATATATATATATATATATATATATATATATATATATATATATATATATATATATATATATATATATATATATATATATATATATATATATATATATATATATATATATATATAACGATATGAGCTATATCGGAATTTACCGGCACTCTCACGATCGCATTTCTTGACCTACAACGAAAAGTTTTTCTGTATACGTTGCGGCAAAAAATCTTTTGGAAGGTTGGGAGCTGGCCATATCCGGGTACAGGTTAAGTGGCTAGAGCCAAAAAAGTCGAAAAATCTAGGGCGTTATAACTTCCGTTTGAATCATAATATTTTAATAAAACTTATCAATATTGAGTATTTGAACCTATTTCTATCATTTATTTCCAAATGACAACCTTGGCGTTCCAGGTTCCTGAAAAATCAGCTGTTTTAAAAATTTAATAAACTTTGTTGTCCTTGATTTGGCTGAAAATGGCCAATCTCACTTTTGAATATGTGCGCATACGTTAACTAAAACATAAATCTTTTCAAAATTTAAAAAAAAAATAGTTCAAGTCTAGAGGTTGAGACACCCGGGCTGTTAGAACGAAAACAAACGCAAACGGCTATGCCTTCCTCATTTTTGAGTTAATGTTATTTAAACTCATATTAACTTTTAGATAAACTTTTCAACTATAACCTCAGAAATTTTCAGTTTTCTAACCCAAGAGGTCTCAATGTAATTAGCATTAAACCTAATGCATGCCATTCAATTACAACAACAACTTCCATAAACATATAAAAATATCCCATAGAAAAAATATTAAAAAAATTTCTTTTGTTTTTTTTTCAGTTTTTAGTTTTTTTCGCAAAAATTTAAAAAAAAATTAAAACAAAGCTGAGACATTATTGTTTTAAATTAAGGAATATTTTCTTATATGCATATTGATTACACATTTACAAAAGTCTTCCTAAATTGTAGATATTTGAATTATTTGAGGTGTAAAAGTTGTTTGACAATTTTAGATTATAAATTATGTGTGGTGGTGTTGTAGGTGTGACGTTGTGAGAACGTTTATTTGCTTTTTGGTGGATTTAATATGTTATTAAATGTAGTTTTAACCAAATTAAATAAAACTGTTCCGAAATCGCATTGATAAAGTAGTTTCCGTTAATGTGTTTAGTTTGGTTTGATAAATTTTTTGGATTATTCTGGACTTGGACTATTCTACTTAAATTTTTTATTTAAACTAATCTGACACATCCAATTCTATTTGTACACAAAGCTGTCTGGTCCCGAAATCTACCTATTTCTAGCGGATATACGTGCCGCTTGGACTTTTTTTTATTTATAATTTGCCTTCAGTGTATAGATCATATAGCACGAAGAACTTAGTAAGATAGTTACACCAAAATCGTCTAGTTCCACCAGATGTTTTTGGAAATCTTCTGATCTTAGTCGATCGTGTAATACCGTGTTAACCTAAGCCCAGAATACAGAGTTTATAACAAATAAAGGTTTGCGATGATGGGGCGTTACCTCATCAATCAACACTTTCTTGTAAATCAGTAACGTTTTGATGATAATTAACGTCTTCTAGAAGTTTACAGAACAACCTTTTACACCTTTATAGCAATTTGCTTTATCCTCGACAAACCGCATCAGACATGGAGCTCAGACACTTGTGTTATATTGGTTTAAATGAGATAATAACTGAAAGCGATCCACATTTTTTTTAGTATAAGCAGTAATTCTTAAACATCTGTCAACTACACTACTAATGGAATTTCGACATTTTGTTTATTTATTTTATTTTACTTATTTATTGATTTGTAAATAGGCCTCTAAATAATTTGAACAAAATAATTATTTATAGCTTATAATTCGATAAGAAAACAAAAACACCATGCATGTATCAAATTTTGACAAATTGTGGAACTACATTGAATTTGGGTATGCATTGAAAACAACTGTGAAGCGACGCATTTATTTCCATATTACTTTTGACCAGCATAAATAAAATAACTCACACCAAGTTTACATGATGGTAGAATAATATAGCAAATAGGTATTAAACTATTACGATGTAAACGGATAGAATAATGCTTTTTTGCTATGACAGATAGTTATTTGATATTTTGCGGATCGTGTCATATCATCGAAAAATCATACCATCGAAAATCGTTACACCGAAAAAAAAGCAATAAATTGAAAAATAAAAATCATACTGTCGAAAAATCACACAACCGAAAATCGCAACATCGAAAATCATAACACCGAAAATTCATTACGTCGAAAAGTCATAGCATCGAAAAATCACATCACCGAAAATCATACCATCGAAAATTTGATTCACAAAATCGAAAAATCATATCATCGAAAATCGTAAAATCGAAAAAAACATCATATCATCGAAATACCATTACATCGAAAATATTCGATGTAATGAATAAATCATTACATCGAAAAATCATACCATCGAAAAACAGGGTGTACTCTCCTCACAGATAAAACTTTTGTAAATTAAAATGTTAAGTGTCAGCAGTATATGTTAATTGGGCAATTCGTTTGAAAATGTACATTTATTTGAGTCCGCATCGTAACATCGAAAAATCAAATCGTCGAATCACCAGAAATCACAAAACCGAAAGTTCATACCACCGAATTTCATATCATCGAAAGTTCATATCATCGAAAAGTCATAGCATCGAAAGATCATATCACCGAAAGTTCATTACGTCGAAAAGTCATAGCATCGAAAAATCACATCACCGAAAATCATATCATCGAAAATTTGATTCACAAAATCGAAAAATCATACCATCGAAAATCGTAAAATCGAAAAAAAAAATCATATCATCGAAATATCATTAAATCATTTTTTATCAATAAATCATTACATCGAAAAATCATACCATCGAAAAACAGGGTGTACTCCCCTCACAGATAAAACTTTTGTAAATTAAAATGTGTAATGACCCGTTATCCTAAATTTTACCAAAATTCACAATCTCTTAACCAAATCGTCAAGGGTGAATAAACTTAGTCGTTTAGTGCTGTTTATTTAATATTTCGAAATAGAAATATTAATTAAATAGCAACATTACGATTGTTCAACAATTCTGCAAAATCGCATAATTGTTGTACAATGTAAATGTAAATGAACGATGGGTTTTTCACCTTTGATTGTTTTGTAGGGGAATTGATTAATACTTTAATTTAATTTGATTGGCTTAACGATTTTTAAAACATATAAATAAATAACGGTTCATTACGCTCCCTTCCAAAAAATATAACAAATGTAGATTTTATAGATTATTTTTGTAGATTGATTTTTGATTTGATTTTTTAAAATAGTAGTTAAAATTGAAGAGTGTTGTGAGAAACTCGGTAGAGTGATAGTCGTCAAAATAAAATAATAGTTCTTAATAATATTAGTTTTTATACACTTTTTTTATAATAGTTACAGTTGTTTTTCGAAATAAAATAAAAGTTAAATATTGTTATCGTTTGCCTCTTAATTAATAAAAGTGTGAATACCAAAACTTCCGAAACTTTAGAAGTTTTTTGTGGATACCAGAAGTAGGTAGGTACCACATTTGGCGCAGCCGGTTTAACAAGACCACGATTGTTTGATAAGAATTGCTTTAAATTCTTAGAGACTATTTTAAATCCAAAAGCAGAATTTTTTTTAAATAAACAAGAATATAGTTTATAAAATAAAACATTAATCTGGCGTTTATTTTAAATCCAAAAAAAATTTTTTGTGTAACATAAAAAGTTCTTAAGTGTAATCGTAACCATTGTGTACTAAAAGTGTACCATACTCATCAAAACCAACTTCGAAAAGTATACCATCAACTACAGATTAATAAGACTACAATCGCAGCACTAAAAACAAAATTTATATCATATCACAAATACATGAATTTTATATAAAACATCACATCATTAACAAAAATCAAGCTAACTCTCATCATCTGTAACATCATTAAAAAATCATTAATAATTACACAACCATATCAAAAGGGAATCAGCATCAAGAACTACTGCCGATACAGCGACAAACAATACTTGAAGACACTACAACAAGCAACTTCAACAACAACAAACATCCAAACGGGCATGATCAGAACTCCACCACCAGAGGAAGTTTTCAAACCATCACATCAAATAGCAACACCTGAGGTAGCTGTAAATCCAACAGGAAACAACAAATCAGCGTTCGTGTCAGCAATCAAAACTAGGTCACAATTAAAGAGTGAGTCTTCTTTTAATCCTAATACTAATATTAATAATAAAATTTGTAAATTAGAAACTAACACAATGAATGACAGTTTTTTAATTATAACTAAATATTTGGAAGCAATTCCTGAAATTTCAAAAGAATTTAAAGATCGTGTTGAGGTGGATTGTTTCCTTGACTCTTGTCAAGCGGCGTTAGCTAATTTAACACCCGAGTTACAAAAAGATTTTTTATTACGAATATCATCACGGGTAAAAAAGGGTGGAGACGCTTTCAGACGTCTCCGAGAATGTAAATTAAAATCGTTCGCGGAATTGAAAGGGGCAGTCGAAAAAATATTTTTACCGTCAAAAACTACTTCGGAAGTAACCGAACAAATTAATACTTGCGTACAGTATACAACTGAAACCATCAGTGAGTTCTCAGAGAGACTTCAGGAATTAGCGGCTGAAGCAGTGTCTGTGATTAGATCAGCTTACCCTGGAGAAGACACTAAAGTTGCGGAGACGGAAATAAAAAAACAAACCATACGTTCTTTTAAGTTAGGTATTAGAAATCCCTCAGTGCAAGACGGATTGCGTTTGGTTACTAACAAAACTATTTCAGAATTGACGGACTTAGCTTTAAATTTAGAAGATTTTGAAAGGCACAAAAGAACAAACCAGAGTTGTCAGACTAACCCTTCACTCGAACTTCTGAACAACCTTCTCAGAGTAGAACCTTCATCTCAACCAGTACTGAATTTGTTAGAAATGCTCTCTAAAAATAACAATAACACTCCAAATCCCATCCCAGCAAAAGTGGAATCATCGCAAGACAACAATTTAATGGAAAAAATGGTACAACAGTTGGAAAAACTGAATACATCCCTTACGAACAAATGTACATATTGCAAACGCGACGGGCATACAATAGCAGAGTGCAGGACGAAATTGAGGAATCAGTATTGTAATAGTTGTCGAAGAACTGGTCATACAATTCAAAATTGCCGTAGGAACAATTTTTCAAGAAATAACTACCGAGACTCCAACATTGATCCGAACAGAAATCAGGTTTCAAATCACTATCCGAACCATCAAAATTTTTCTTACCGTGATGACAGGAATCCGCAGTTTAGAAGACAGGGTGAACCTCAGAACATGGCACCGATGAATAGAAATCAGCCGACTAGTAGTAATAACGTTAGACTAATGGAAGCTTATCCAATCTCATCAGAATTGGCAGACAACTATTCGGGAAACTCCCCTGGCAATACCTGCGACCAACAGGTTGGAGCCAACCAAGACAATGCTTAGGGTACAATCAAATAAATCAACCAAATAAAATAAATCCAGAAAACCCACACCTAAACTTACAAAGCACCAATCAAATTGTTTCTCCAACAGTAGACGTTTATTTAGACATTTCAAACAAACCACTAACACGAATGTTAATTGATACAGGAGCAGAGATTTCTTTAATTAAATTTAGTATTTTAAACGACTCCGCCAGGATTAATTACGCTGACAAAATTTTATTTAGAGGTATTAACAGTACGATAAAAGAAACAATTGGTAGCATTTACACAACTATAGATAATGATCCAAATTTGGTACAAAAATTTCAAGTAGTCCACGACGATACAAATATAATAACAGACGGAATACTGGGTCTGGATTTCTTAATTAACAAAACTGATATTAGCTTCGTAAACAATAAACTAATAATTCACACACAAACCGCTGAAAAACAGATATCATTTGGATGTTACTATCAAAAACACGAAAACAATAAAGGAAATGGTGCAACGACGATGCCGGGAGCGACCCCGAATAAAGGTCAATCGTTGGAATCAACGATTAAAGGTCCCAGTACTCCTAGTTTAAACCAAGAGGAACAGGAAATACCTACTAAGTGTCGAACCATTCGTAATGGGGACACCAAAGATAATATCATACATCAATCGCATATGGAGATCCAACCAAAAATAGAAAATAGAAGAATAATATTCGATAAACAAGATTTCACTGAACAAACCCTAAAAAACCGAGAGAACGCGTACGAAAACGAAAAAGGAAATGATACAACTATGCCGGGAGCGTCCCCAAATAAAGGTCAATCGTTGGAAGCAACGGTTAAAGGTCCCAGCATTCCTAGCTTAATCCAAGAGGAGAAATGTCGATCCATTCGTAATGGGGACATCAAGGAAAATATCAAACATCAATCACATATTGAGATTCAAACCGAAGAAGAAAATAAAAGAGCAATATCCGAACCACAAGATTTTACTGAACAAAAAATACACAGCAGAAATAGAGAGAAAACCACAGAAATTCTAGAAACAAGTAATGAAGTAGAAACAAAAGAACTAACCAATAACTCAGATGTGATGAATAAATTTGAAGAGTATTACCTAGTAAACGATGATGAAAGAACGTTTCAACAGGACATGCAGATTAACTTAGTAGGCAAAGTTAACATCAATAGAAACACTATTCCAGCCAGATCAACCAGACTAGTTGAAATAATTTTAGTTGAGAAAGTAACAGAAGAAGGGCAGAACGTTTTATGCGAGAAAACCGAAGTCGAACCAGGTGTATACACAGGTAATACGCTAACGAAAATTAAAGATAATAAAATAATTCTTCCGATAATCAATACAAAAACTGAAAATGTAGAGCTGAAGAATTTCTCACCAAAATATAAGCCAATAAATATGGAAGAATTTGTTAAAGTGAATATAGGTCCAAGAGCAGAAATAGAGAGTAAGGGAGGAGCACCCGACAAAACCAGATTAGATAAGGTGTTGGAACTTTTAGATTCAGAGCGATATACCAACCTATCTGAAGAGGACAGAATTGACACAATAGAAATGATCAAGGAAAATGCGGATATATTCCATCTTGAAGGGGAAAAGCTAACATACACCAACGAAATCAATCATAAAATAGAGGTCAAGCCAGGGACAATGCCAATCAATCAAAAGAACTACAGATTACCAGAAGTGCATAGGCAAGAGATTCATAGACAAATACAAGATTTGCTTGAAAACGACATAATCACACCCAGCCGCAGTCCGTGGAATTCGCCAGTGCTCCTTGTGCCAAAACGAAGCGAGACCCAAGCGAAGTTCAGAATGGTTGTCGATTTTAGGAAACTCAACCAAAACACCATTGGAGACGTGTTTCCGTTACCCAGAATAGAAGAGATTTTGGATCAACTGGGGAATGCCCGATACTTTTCTACGCTCGATTTAGCGAGTGGTTACCACCAAATTGCCATAAATCTAAACGACAGGGAAAAAACTGCGTTCAGTAGCAACACTGGTCATTTCGAATTTAAACGAATGCCGTTTGGTCTTTCAAACGCGCCTGCCACCTTCCAAAGGTTGATGAACCACGCACTGACAGGATTGAATGGACTTATTTGCTTTGTTTATCTAGACGATATAATAGTCTACGGTAGGGATGTAAAGGATCATAACAAAAAATTAAGACAAGTTTTCAGTCGAATCAGAGAAGCTAATCTAAAGCTCCAACCAGAAAAAACGAAACTACTAAGAGAAGAGGTAAGTTACTTAGGGCATATTTGCGGCCAAGATGGCGTAAAACCCGATCCGAGCAGGACAGATATAATAAAAAATTATCCTCAACCAAGAACGTTGCGGCAGGTTCAGTCATTCTTAGGTTTCGTAAGCTACTACCGGAAGTTTATTCCAAAACTAGCCGAATGGGCCCTTCCTATCAACAAGCTCTTGAGAAATGCAAAAAAGGGAGCAATAAAATGGACGGAAAGCTGTCAAAAATCATTTAATAAAATAAAAGAAAATTTAGTTGCACCACCTTTGCTCATCTACCCTGATTTTTCAAAACAATTTTTTCTAACCACTGACGCAAGTAAGGAGGCCTTAGGAGCAGTGCTTTCACAAGGAACACCAGGGGAAGATAAACCAGTTTGCTATGCTAGCCGTTGTTTAAACAATGCCGAAAAGAACTATTCCACGATTGAGAGAGAGTTACTAGCTATTGTATGGGCGGTCAAGGTATTCAGGTGTTACCTCTATGGCAGACACTTCACCGTTTTTACCGATCACAAACCGTTAAAGGGAATGCTCAAACTTAAGGACCCGTCATCACGTTTATTAAGGTTACAGCTAAAATTATTTGACTACGATTACGCCGTAGAATACAAACCGGGAAAATCTAATGTTATAGCAGATGGTCTTAGTAGAATACCACCAAATTCTCTGAATGAATATAACCAGGAAAAGCATGATACGACCCTTCGAGTGGTCACACGTAACCAAGCAAAGATTGCTAATCGGAACGACGAAGCAATTACACCACCAGTAATCTCTATAGAACCTCCCACGCTAAATTCAGAGTACAATCCAAGTCAAAGAGATACCATCCATGACCTAGACGAAGTTATACGGAACATCGAATATCCTGCATCCAAAGATGAGGAAGATATTCAAGACAAGGCCGAAAAACACAAGGAACGCGAAAATATCATAACACTAAAAACAGAAGACGAAATCAAGAAAGTCTTGCGTGATCTACATGATCACCCATTAGGAGGACATTTAGGAATAAAAAAAACACTAATTAGAGCGAAACGACAATTTTACTGGGAAGGGATGAAAAAGGATATTGTAAACTACATAGGAAAATGCAAGTTATGTCAAGAAATAAAATCCACCAAACTAACAAAAATGCCAATGGTAGTATCTGAAAATGCGGAGAAACCATTCGACAAGGTATACCTCGATATTGTGGGTCCGTTGGAAGTCACACCTCGCGGAAACAAGTACATTCTAACCTTCCAGGACGACCTTAGTCGTTTCTTCGATTGCTACCCCATGCAGAGCATAGATGCAAACACCGTCGCCAGAACTTTTTTTGATGAGATTATTTCCCGTTATCGTATTCCTAAGACCCTAATAACGGACCAAGGGACGAATTTTACATCAGATATTTTTAAAAAAGTAAGTAAATTCCTGGGAATAAAAAAATTGGAAACGACAGCCTACCATCCGCAGGCCAACGGGATTCTAGAACGAAGTCACAGACCATTAAAAGACTATCTAAAATGTTTTTGCAACAAAATGTTGGACTGGGACCAACATTTACGACAAGCCGTATTCGTGAGAAACAATACGATAAACTCCTCCACGAAATTAACACCTATGGACATACTTTTTGGGTTTACAGCCGACTTACCATCGAGTATAACACGAGCGCCTCTTCCTGTCTACACAACTGACAACTACTACTTTGAACTACAGAACAAGCTTAGACGAACGTATCAGATTGCTAAGGAAAATCTTATAAAAAGCAAATTAATAAACAAGAAATACTACGATAGGTATACAAATGAAAAGAATTTCATTGTGGGAGATCAGGTATATCTGTTAAACCCGAAAATGCAAGGGAGCGCCACCAAACAATGGATAGGACCCTACGAAGTTGTTGGAATAGATGGTGAGGTAACAACATCAATAAAAGTGGGTAATAAGATAAAAAAAGTCCACAATAATAGACTAAAACTCGCAAACTTAGCATAAAATTTTTATTTAACCACATATCATTTAAATTTACTTACATTTAAGGAAATTAGTTTAAATTCACTTACATTTCAAAAATTAAATTTTAACGAAAATTTTTAAGGCTCAAACTAATCGATGGTCCTACCAATGTTTCAGAGACCAAGATGAGGTACCTTACCATACTAATACTACTTACGTCGCTTACACTCATCAAAACAGAAAAACAAGTAATATCACTGGATCCGATAGAAACCAACGGTGTTCTGTTTGAAAGCATTGGGAAGTCACTTTTTTATAAAAATAAATGGTCCATAATCACTTATGTTACAAAACCGGATAGCCAAGGTCTAAGGGAATTTACTCTTTTCTGTCAGAATAAATTAAAACCACTCTGTGAACCTAGAGAAGATATATTTGTTGCCAATTGCTTAAGTTTTATCCAAGAAATCGAATATATCACTAGCCAAATTACGATTTTAGACGGAACAATCAATTTCTATTTTCAATCACAACTTAAACGACGCAAACGAGGAGCTATCAATTTAATAGGGAGCCTCTCGAAAACTCTGTTCGGAACCATGGATAACACAGACTCAGACAAAATTTTTCACAAACTGAACGATCTCGATAACACAAATATAAAAACAATAGATCTTATGGAACAGCAGACGACACTTCTAAAAAATAATTTAAACTGGACTAAATCAGCTCTCACGGACATGGAAACTCAAATAGCTTTGTTAGATACCAAAGTCGACAATCTCGAACAGGAATACCTCAAAAACCTTAATGATAGGGCTAATGAACTGGAGCAGATGATAATGATAGAGGAAATTATGACATTTACAATTTTAAAAATCTCAGAATGGCAACACAAACAGGCGGAACTGATTTCAGTAATTAACCAAATACTTACTGGCAAAATACACCCTGCACTACTTGATTGGAGGTTTATCGAAGAGAAACTAATAAACATAACAAGGTTTAACAATTTCCCTGGATTTCTATTACAAACCATTCAGTTACAACAACTGATGGAAATCCACGTTGCCCTGGGAAATGACAAAATAATTGTGAAAATAGATATACCTTTGGTAGAAAACTTAATCTTCACAAATTATTTAATACACATTACCCCGATAAACGTGAACGGCACAATGATGAGCTTCGACATTGAAGACAAAACACTGACAGTGTCATCCGAGCCACACAGCTTCATCATAATGGAAAGCACAGACTTAAACAACTGTAGGATTATAATGACCAAAAATTATACTTGGAATATTTGTGAGAACAAATATCCAATAATATTGAGTTCCGAGTTCAGTTGCTTAACCAACCTCTACGATCACTACGCCGTGGCACGTGATAAATGCAAAGTCAAGGTATGGCCCTCAGAAGTAGATATTGTTCATAAACTAAGAAAACCAAACAACTGGTTAATATTACCTACACGCACTTTCGCACTGGAAATTGAAACAAACCTTGGGGAAACTCAAACGTTATTAGTCAATAGATCCAGTATCTTACAAATCAACACCGACTGCAAAGTTAGGTTGGACAACATTATGCTACCCTACGAGAAAGCAAACGAGGTGAATACACACTTCAAGACGGCAAGCAAACACATGCGGGCTCAGATATTGACTAGAATAGAGACACATGAAGACACAAATGAGAATAGAACTAAATCTGCGGTGTTATTGACGAACAGCGATAAGTCTAGCCAATTGTGGAACAAAAATAGCATGGAACTGGACAGTTTCAAAAATAAATTAAGATGGGAAAAAGAAATTAGGGTAAGACAACAAAACTATTTAGGAAACGAAGGACAGGTGATACATATCGCAGTCACAATTGCATTACTAATCGTAATATTGGTGGCGATCATATACTTCTATCGTGTAATATGTATAAAACGCATTGGAACCAAAAAACGGTTAGAAAAGCACCATAATAATTCAAATCCCGAACAACCTGAAATAGTAATTAGGAAGGATGAGACAGATCTAACAGACAGGTCGGATATGGCAATCGAACTGAGAAGCTTTGCCCGATCCAGAACCGACATATACAGTTAAGGGTCAAGGAAATCAATAGACACGAACTCCTAAATTCAAAGAACCTTAAAATAAAAAGAAAAGAGAATTAATCAAATTCTCGTTTATCTAAATATCATAAACCTTATTTCAAAATAATAAAACAAAATTTTACAAATTCTCTATAATTTTTTTTTTTCAATATAATTTTTGATTAAATAAATATTTTTGCCAAAAACAAATAAGTCCATATTCCTATAATAAGCAAAATTCATAAAACAAAAGTCCGAGCGGCAGGTATATCCGCTAGAAATAGGTAGATTTCGGGATCAGACAGTTATGTGTGCAATTAGAATCGGATTTATCAGATTACTTTATAAAAAACACTAATTAAAAACAGAAGTATTAAACAAACTTTAAAAATAAACATTATTTTATACAGTTTTTGGGCTCTAAGCACTTAACCTGTACCCCGATATGGCCAATTGTCAAACATATTCAGGAAACTGTTTGCCGCAACATACCCAGAAAATATTTTTAGCGTAAGTGAAAAAATGCGACCGTGAAAGTGCCGCAAAATGCCGTTGTACTTCACACAGTTTATTGCAGATAGCTAAAGAACCTTTTATTACAGATATCTGGCTTTTTAAAAAATGATAGAAATATGTTCAAATAATTAATATTTATAAATTTTTTTACATAATTTTCCCCAAACGGCCGTTATAACGCTTTGTTTTTGACAGTTTCAAGGCTCTAGACTCTTAACCTGTACCCGGATATGGCCAGTTGTCGAACTTATCCAAGAAATTGTTTGCCGCAATACGCTCAGAAAAAAATTTTGGTCTAGGTCGAAAAATGCGACCGTGAGAGTGCCGCTAAATTCCGTTATACCTCATATCGTTATATATATATATATATATGTATAATTTTTTTTTGTTTTTCCGTCTCCGCTTTACATATATAGTCGTTTGGCATATATGAAATCTACCTAATATATGAAATCTACGTAAAACAAAACAAAATTCCTAATAACATATGTAATTGGTTCTATATGCAATTTGAATACAACACAAAAATTCAAAATAAAAACAATACAAATAAATTGAAAAATTGCATACAAATGCAATCTTCGCAATTATACATCTAACGCAACGCCATACATATATACATATTAAAATTTTCATCACCTATTAAACATTTTCCATACGCGCATTGTTTTATTTAGTTATCTATTGTTATACAATACCAAGATCGTTTCCGAAATACATATAAAATAGTTTCCCAAATCACCCACATAATCGTTTAATTTTTCAAAAACAAAACAAAATTCCTAATAACATATGTAATTGGTTCTATATGCAATTTGAATACAAAACAAAAATTCAAAATAAAAACAATACAAATAAATTGAAAAATTGCATACAAATGCAATCTTCGCAATTTTTCTTTTATATATTCAATATCTAAATAACCATGAAGAACAAAAATTTGGTTAATTAGATTTGGGGGTGATCATTATGGTTTTATGTTATTAAATATGAATTTTTTTAAACGCTGTGTGATATTAACACATGTTTTACTAAAGTTTATACATATCTGTTATTTTTATAGGAATTTACATGCTTAATTTTACTGTTTAATTAACACTAACTAATTATTCGGTTGGTAAATTATATAATAACTCCCTAAAATGTTTTTCATATATAGATCCTTTTGAACGCCTATCGCACAAAGATCTATTAATTTGTTCGAATAGTATTTGCAAGTAAATGTCAACAAAACTAAAACAAAATTCAATATTAATTTTATATAAATTTTCATTTTTTTAATTTTCACATATATTAGGCTTTGTAAGATATGTAAAAGGTTTTTTGTTTAAGCTTATAAAATTGGAGCCTCTAGGGATAGAAAGCTGAAAATTTCTGAGATTATAGTTGAAAAGTTAATCTAAAAGAAAATATGAGTTTAAGCAAAAGAAACTCAAAAATGATGAAGACATGGACGTTTGCGTTTGTTTTTGTTTTAACCGACCCAGGGTCTCAACCTCTGAACTTAAACAATTTATTTTTTAAGTTTTGGATACATTTATCTTCGTATTTATGTTTTGGAAGGTTTTCATTTGTAAGCTTGGTTATTTTCATCTATATCGAGGACAACAAAGTTCAGTACATTTTTAAAACAGCTGATTTTTCAAGAACCTTTTGCGCTGAGGTTTTCATTTTGCAAAAAATGATAAAAAATAGTTTAAATATTCAATATTTATCAATTTTATTTAACCATTATGATTCAAACGGAAGTTATAACGTCTTAGATTATTCGACTTTTAAGGCTCTAGCCGCTTAAATGGTACCCCGATATGGCCAGTTCGCGAACTTGTCCAAGAGATTGTTTGCCGTAATATACACACATAATATTTTTGGTGTAGGTCGAAAAGTGCGACCGTGAGAGTGCCGGATAATTCTGTTATACCTCATATCGTTATATATATATATATATATATATAAATTTTTTTTTCATTTTGATTTTCCGTCTCCGCTTATCATATATAGTCGTTTGGCACCAAAATTTTTCCGAAATTCCGAGATGAAGCACGTTACAATAGGTAGATTTTTATATGAAATCTACCTAAAAACAGATGATCATTCATCGAAAAATAATTTAATAAAACCTTTTACATATAAAATGCATAAGTAGAGTAAATTTCTACACAAAACTAGAATAAGGCAATGTTTATAAAAATTTCAAGTTCAATGTTGTATGATTGTAAAATGTGACCTAGTTTGTTTATAAAAAAAAAAAATAAATATCTGATATCATTACTCTATCAAAGAAATACAAAAAATTTTTTCGTTAAATTTAAATGCATTTCTATCATATCATGTTTCATTAAAAAAAAAAAAAGTTTTTAGAATAACAATTACATAACGAACATTTGTCTCTAAAGTCTAACCAACAACAAATTTTTAATATACTATTATAATTTATAATACATAGGTTTAGAATTGCAAACTAATATGCTAAATTATATTACAAACAGATGATCTTCTATCAATAAAAAAAAAAAAGATGAATGAAAGTACATAGAGAATTTTTTTTACACAAATCTAGAATAAGCGGTTTTGATTATGTAATTTTAAGGTTATTGTATTTAAAAAAGAAAAAAAATTAAATTCATATAATAATTTTATTTGTTAGATATTTTATTTGAAAATTTAAGTTAAGTTAAGTTTTAATTAATAGATATATTTCGAGAAGATATACCTTTAGGTATAGAGGTATATCCTCTCTTCTTTTAGATGGCAGGGAGATGTAATGACCCGTTATCCTAAATTTTACCAAAATTCACAATCTCTTAACCAAATCGTCAAGGGTGAATAAACTTAGTCGTTTAGTGCTGTTTATTTAATATTTCGAAATAGAAATATTAATTAAATAGCAACATTACGATTGTTCAACAATTCTGCAAAATCGCATAATTGTTGTACAATGTAAATGTAAATGAACGATGGGTTTTTCACCTTTGATTGTTTTGTAGGGGAATTGATTAATACTTTAATTTAATTTGATTGGCTTAACGATTTTTAAAACATATAAATAAATAACGGTTCATTACGCTCCCTTCCAAAAAATATAACAAATGTAGATTTTATAGATTATTTTTGTAGATTGATTTTTGATTTGATTTTTTAAAATAGTAGTTAAAATTGAAGAGTGTTGTGAGAAACTCGGTAGAGTGATAGTCGTCAAAATAAAATAATAGTTCTTAATAATATTAGTTTTTATACACTTTTTTTATAATAGTTACAGTTGTTTTTCGAAATAAAATAAAAGTTAAATATTGTTATCGTTTGCCTCTTAATTAATAAAAGTGTGAATACCAAAACTTCCGAAACTTTAGAAGTTTTTTGTGGATACCAGAAGTAGGTAGGTACCACAAATGTTAAATGTCAGCAGTATATGTTAATTGGGCAATTCGTTTGAAAATGCACATTTATTTGTGGATTTTTTTTTAAATCAAAATTTTGTATGAGTGGAACGAATGAAAAAATCTAAATTCTGAATTTTTTATTTATTGCTTTGAAATGCAGTTTTGCCGGCATACATTTTTAGTAATTTCTTTTGGTTTACATAGATAATATATTATGTGCTATCATATTTTGAAGATAAAGTTTTAGGATTCCAAACAGATTTTTCTACGTTTTTTGAATAATAAATACTATGCCCTATAGTATTATATTATATTCACACTGTATTCATTTGAAAATGCGCATGTTTTATAATTTTTTTTTGAAAATGCCTAAAACATTTGGTATGTTTAGTATTGACGAAATTTGTATCGGCGAAAGAAAGTGTGTGTCAAGTGTTTTTCAAAAAATAATGAAGTGTGTTAAAACACGAAAATGAGCATTTTTTGCTTAAAAAATCGATCATTCTAAGTGATTACGAGTAGTAACATTGAATGTGGAGAAAATTTGATGGTTGGCATTGGTATGTGGGACCAGAACCTCGACTATTGTATTGTAAGTGTGTCAAAAAATACTGTTAAGTGTGTCAAAAGAATGATTTTCATTTATTTTTTAACCCAATTTTTTGGAAAAAAATAAAATTAAGTTTGTAATTATTTTTATGACTTGAAATGTATTTGAACATGAAATTGGACATGTTTCTATCCAGTTTCAACTCCTCCCAACTTATAGGAACAATTGGGAAATATCAAGTTGTTGCAGATTAAATGTTTTTAAAAAAAATGTAATTATGAGAAAGATATTTCTTTTGTAATCGTTTTGTGTGATTCCACGACTTCTGAATAACAGGAACAGTTGGAAAATAAGTTTGAATTTTCGTTTGTGTTATAATTTTGGCAATATTTTTAGAATTTTGAAAAAAGTTTAATTTTTGATTTTATTATAAGTTTTGGAATATTTTTAGAATTTTGAAAAAGTTTTTATTTTGTTTTGATTTGTGCAATATCTTTAGAATTTTGAAAATAGTTTCAATTTTTGATTTTGTAATATTCTCTTGAATATGTTTGAACTTCTGAAGAAAATTGAAATTTGTATTATAATTTTTATTGTATTATAATTTTTAGAATCTTAGAAAAAGTTTGAATTTTTGATTTTGTTATAATTTTTGCAATATGTTTGGAATTTTGAAAAAAGTTTCTATTTTTGATTTTGTAATAATTTTTGGATTGCTTAGAATTTTGAAAAAGTTTAAATTTTTGATTTTATTATAATTTTTGGAATATTTTTAAATTTTGAAAAAAAATTTAAATTTTTGATTTTATGATAATTTTTAAAAATTTTAGGATTTTTGAAAAAAGTTGGAATTGTTTATTTTGTAATATTCTCTTAAATATTTTTGGATTTTGAAGAAAGCTGGAATTTTTGATTTTATTATAATATTTGGAATTTTTTTAAATCAATTCTTTTTATCTTTTTATATAGTTTTCACCAAAAGCTTTGAACGAAGTCAAAATTTTTAACAAAATCGAAAATTAAAACTTTTTCCAAAATTCTAAAAGTATTGCAAAAAATTCTGCAAAAATTGAAACTTTTTTCAAAATTCCAAAAATTATAATAAAATAAAAAATTAAAATATTCCAAAAATTCTTACAAAATCAAAAATTGAAACTTTTTTCAAAATTCTAAAAATATATGTAAAAAAATTCTATTTTTTTCAAAATTCTAAAAATATTGCAAAATTATTACAAAATCAAAAAACAAACTTTTTCAAAATTACAAAATTTTTCAAAAACTATAACAAATTCAAAAATTTCCATGTCCAATTTCATTTTCAATTACATTTTTTTTTTTTTAAATGTGTTTTGTAATAGGAATTACAATATGTGTCACAATAACACATAAACCCCTTTTAAGACCAAGGTCCCACAACAACATACGTTCAAAGGTGTTGATGGACGTAAATCTTTCTTTTTTTTGTTTTTTATATTTTTAGTTAAAGAATGGATAACTAAACAAAAAGAATATTCCTTGATCCTTTGTCTTTCTTGAGGATTAAAGCCCACACATAGTTATACGAAGGCTCGTTTCTTCAAGGAAGCAATAGCGTCTCATCATCAAGGATTTTTTTACAGCTAAGATTGAGGGTGCTACCGTTGACTGAATACAGTTCATCCGCCACCACCACTAAGATGTCACCTTGGCTAGTGATATCTCACTGCTATTGCCAGTGGTATGTGATATCTTACGTTAACTCGTATGTCAATAGCAGGGACTGGAGTACGCGGGATTGTCACACCCGTAGATCAAAAATAAAAAAAACTTTCAAAACAATAAAAACTGATCCCTCCATGCGGAAGCACTGATCCCTCCATGAAATCATTTTTGACACACTTGACATTATTTTTTTGACAAACTTATAATGCCACAATTCTCAATAATAATAATAAAATTTCATGTCATACAAATAATTAAATTTATTTTTTCCTAAAAAATGGGTAAAAAAATCAAAAAAAATCTTTCTTTTGACACACTTGATAGCATTTTTTGACAAACTTATAATACCATAATTCTCTATAATAATAATAAAATGTCATGTCATACAAATATATTTGGTGTCATACAAATAAGTAATTTTATTTTTTTCCAAAAAATGGTGAAAAAATAAATAAAATATGGAAAGGCTGAAATCTCAAGCTCTGAGATATCAAAACTTTAGTCTGGGTTAAGGATTTTGATATAGTTTTCGGCAAAAAAACTTTTATGAGGACATGATTTTTAGTTTTGGGCAGCGATGTGTATCATGTGCTATTTTTGACACACTTAATGATTTTTTTGACAGACTTCCAGTACAGTTATCAAACACAGCGTCCTTTCGGACCTGTCCATAGAGTATACCTATTTTTAGGAACCAAAACTTTTGAAATTGCTCCAGCGGTTTTCTAGATTTCGTAGGTAATGACGGCCGACCGGCAGACAGACATACATTTTTTTTTGCTTTTTTAGAATCAGTAGGTCCTAAAACGTCGAGAAAGGCCAAAAAAGTGGGGGTAAGAATTTCACTTTTGGCTCATGAATGTAATACTTGGGTCTTTCAGACCGAAGTAATATAAATACATTGCCGGAAAAATGAAGCCTGATTGAATTGATTTTAAAAAATTTCAAATATTATAATAAAATCAAAAATTCCAATTTTCTTCAAAATCCAAAAATATTCAAGAGAATATTACAAAATAAACAATTCAAACTTTTTTCAAAAATCCTAAAAATTTTAAAAATTATCATAAAATCAAAAATTTTAATTTTTTTTCAAAATTTAAAAATATTCCAAAAATTATAATAAAATCAAAAATTCAAACTTTTTCAAAATTCTAAAAATTATAATACAATCATAAATTTCAATTTTCTTCAGAAGTTCAAACATATTCAAGAAAATATTACAAAATCAAAAATTGAAACTATTTTCAAAATTCTAAAGATATTGCAAAAATCAAAACAAAATAAAAACTTTTTCAAAATTCTAAAAATATTCCAAAACTTATAATAAAATCAAAAATTAAACTTTTTTCAAAATTGTAAAAATATTCCAAAAATTAATCAAAAATCAAAGATTGAAATTCCAAAATTCTAAAAATATTGCCAAAATTATAACACAATCGAAAATTCAAACTTATTTTCCAACTGTTTCTATTATTCAGAAGTCGTGGAATAACACAAAACGGTTACAAAAGAAATATCTTTCTCATAATTACATTTTTTTAAAAATGACATTTAATCTGCAACAACTTGATATTTCCCAATTGTTCCTATAAGTTGGGAGGAGTTGAAAATGGATAGAAACATATCCAATTTCATGTTCAAATACATTTCAAGTCATACAAATTTTATTTTTTTGCAAAAAATTGGGTTAAAAAATAAATGAAAATCATCCTTTTGACTCACTTGACAGCATTTTCTGACATACTTACAATACACTAATCAAGTTTCTGGTCCCACATACCAATGCCAACCATCAAGATTTCTCCACATTCAATGTTACTACTCATAATCACTTAGAATGAACGATTTTTTAAGCAAAAAATATGCTCATTTTCGTGTTTCACACACACTTCATGATTTTTTGACAAACACTTGACACACACTTGCCTTTGCCAATAAAATTTCGTCAATACTAAACATACCAAATGTTTTAGGCATTTTCAAAAAAAAACTAAAACATGCGCAGTTTCAAAAGAATAGCCCTATAGTATTATTCAAAAAAACGTAGAAAAATCTGTTTGGAATCCTAAAACTTTATCTTCAAAATATGATAGGACATAATATATTTATCTATGTAAACCAAAAGAAATTACTAAAAATGCATTCCGGCAAAACTGCGTTTCAAAACAATATATAAAAAATTCAGAATTTAGTTTATTTCATTCGTTCCACACATACAAAATTTTGATTTAAAAAAAATATCCACAAATAAATGTACATTTTCAAACGAATTGCCCAATTAACATATACTGCTGACACTTACCATTTTAATTTACAAAAGTTTTATCTGTGAGGGGAGTACACCCTGTTTTTCGATGGTATGATTTTTCGATGTAATGATTTATTCATTACATCGAATATTTTCGATGTAATGATATTTAGATGGCATGATTTTTTTTCGATTTTACGATTTTCGATGGTATGATTTTTCGATTTTGTGAATCAAATTTTCGATGATATGATTTTCGGTGATGTGATCTTTCGGTGCTATGACTTTTCGACGTAATGAACTTTCGGTGATATGATCTTTCGATGCTATGACTTTTCGATGATATGAACTTTCGATGATATGAAATTCGGTGGTATGAACTTTCGGTTTTGTGATTTCTGGTGATTCGATGTCAAAAAGTAAAATGTAAAAACAATTTCATGCGATTGTAAAAAAGTTGTAAACATCAAAATCACTCAAAATTTAGTTTTAATTTTAAACTAATGTTATATATCGTTTTCGATTCTACAAAAATATGTGACTTTTTTTTGCACTGTTTTTTCAGGTCACATTTTTTCTGTTCGATTCTCGAAAAAATGTTGACCTGAAAAAATTTGCGTTTTCTTTTCTCGATTTGGATGCAAGTTTCAAACTTTTTGAGTGCAATATTGTTGCATTTTTTGACTTTTTCTCACGAGACGGTGCAAAAATGTTGCCTTGTATAATATATTAATACTAGGGGGTATAACCCCCCCCGCCTCCACCACCCCCCCCCCCCCCCTACGGACGAATCGTAATGTTTCCGGACGAGGCGCTAGCCGAGTCTGTAATATGAAGATGAGTCTGCTAAAGCCATTTGCGTACGTGTTGCATACAACGTTTTTTAGTATTAGCTCTTACGATTTTTTTTCTAATTTATTGCTTAATTTGTATTCTTGCGTATAATAAAAATTTCATTTTTGAACAATATAATATAAAATGAAAACAAATTTTGAATCCGCTAAAGTGTTGTCATAACGACTTTAAGTACTAGGCCGCTAAAATACAATTTTGCGGACTCTAAACAGTTCTAAAAGTAATCATTTTTTGGAGCTAACACTAAAAAAAATTATAAAACTATCAAATCAGAATTATTAAAATAAATACATGAAAAAAAGTAAAACAAATTGACAACCTAACACTTTTAAATGTGGGATAATCTAAAAAAAATCTTTAGGTTTAAAAACTTTGGTTGAATGAACGCAGTCATCTGATATTTAAATACCTATAAAATATCATTACTATTTGTCGTGAGGGGACCCAAGGTGCATGTGGGGCCCGAGGCGGCCGCCTCTTCCGCCTCTATGGTAATCCGCCACTGGTTGAATATTACTTCAAACCGGACCGAACAATCAAAAGATAAAAACATGGATTTATACGTCAAACTTTATAGGTCATTTTTATTTCAATTAATTTTATCACAAAAATAGAGTGACCATTCGTACTGAATTTATCAGAACATTACTGATTTTCTAGCTTCTGTACTGATAGACATATGCGGTACTGATTTTTACTGATTTCTAATATTATGTACTGAAAGTACTGATTTTTTAGAAAATTGTTAAATTTTCATTTAAGCTTCAATTTAAATATGGAAATAAAACTATATAAGTTATCGTTTGGTATGAGCTTGTAATAAAAATTACTTTAAAAAAATACTTTTATTTTTAAATTGTAGCAGTTACCCACGGAAAATATATATCAAAATTCTAACCCTGTGTTTTCCCAAGCAATCGTGGCGGAAAGTTGTATTTTACAAACTACTGGTGTTGGTCTCAACATAATTTCCTTAAAACTACTAAAAAAATGAAAACCAGATTTTTCTACTTCGCTTTACACATTTACCTTTCGACTTAGAAGAAACATAGGTTAGCTGAGACTAAGGATAGTACATATTTTAACTCTTAAAATTTTGTACTGATTTCACTAAGAAAAAAAAATGGTCACCCAACACAAAAGATAAATTTAGCCCGAAAGACACAAAACCAATTTTATCAAGAACATTTATCATAAAAATGTAAACATTAACAAAACAAAATCAAAAGCGTTAACAACCAAAATAAAATATTTTTATTCTCTTCCATTTATTAATACCAGCTTTATTTGTATGTTTTTCCCATAATAATAGTATGTATTATTGTATTGTTTTCTAACCTATAGCCCAATGAACTTCACCTATTGTCTAATAAAAATTTTCCTATAAAAAAATTATCATTATTCAATTGGTATGATTCCAATTGGTCAAATTGTTTTGATTGTTTTAAAATTATTTTCAAATTATAATCACAATAGCTTTGATACGTTTTGTTCAAAAATCAAATTTTAAGTTAAATTCTCTTATTTCTTTTAGTTGAATTTGGTTGACTGTCTGGAAAAGGGGTGTTTTTATCATCAGGGTTTTTTTAATCAGAAATTTGATTTATCAAATAAAACAATAAAAATTTATTGTCTTGATTGAAGAAAACGTTTTTATTTTATATAATATACATAATTCTTTGTCAGAGAATAAAGTAGTGTAATCAATTCGTGTTTAATGAATTTTAAAATTAATAAACTATTTCATTACATACTGATTGATTAAAATACTATTATTGTCACCTAAATTCAAAACATTTTGACGTTTAAAACCAGCAAAAAATCTGACTTTTTTTTCGTGATAAATGGCCGCGTGTAATACTTCGAAAAATCATGATTTTTTTTATCACGTTGTCTCGACCGAACACTAGGATGATTGAATAATATTATTTTGTGGTATATAAACCAACGTATCGATAGTTTAATAGTAAAAAACTATTATTCTATTAAACTATCGGCGATATATTAGTGTCAATATAAAATAGATAACTAATATTGTTTAAGAAATAAAACGAGCAAACATGACTTACTCTATCATAACAAGTTATGCTGGTATTTAGCCAGAACCTCAGATATTTGACACGTTGAAATAAGTTTATTAATTCGTGGCCAATATAAAGATATAAAGTATATCACTAAGGTTGATTGTACATTTACATATTCTTATATAGTGCTACTGTTTAACTGGGATTCAGCAAGAGGTCGTTCTCGTTTACCCATTGAAATATCTGTTGAAGATCGAGTTAAAATGAGAAGTTAGAGCTCACTAGATAAATCACTAGATTCAGTACTTAAGTGCAAAAGAACGTTGTCAGCATATAATGAAATGTTCTAAAGAGCAGTTATATAGATTCTTCCGCTGAAAAAATTAGATGGAACCTGGAGAAGAAGTGAAAGGAAGAAAGTCCTAATGGAGGTGAAATAACATAAAAGTGTATAGAGAATATCCAATGAAATATATATGCGTACTATCAAAGCGATTTTTTATGAAATATAAATTACTATATGAGAATTCCTCACAACTGTTTTATATAAATAAAATCTAAATATGTATTTTTAAATGTCTTGTAAATTTTAAATGTTCTTTAAAGGAAAATTATAAAAACAGTGTGTATATGCAATCGATGAATAGTGTATAATTTGTAGATGTTTACGAATCATTTTTTCTATAAAATTACAATTTGTTTTAAAAATAGTTATTATGTAGATGTACAAATTAAAGATTGGAAAAATTAGTTTTAAATTTTTTTTACAAAATAAACTTATTCTTAATCATGTGACATAAACAAAATTTAAAATTTAAAACAAAATCATGGAAATATTTGAAAAATTATTAATTTCAAACTCCGTTAACAAACTCACCCGACAAAAATACTTTGGAGTGTATGTGTGAAATGAAGTTAATGTATGATTAATCGCAACATTAGAATTAAAAAAACATAAGAAAACAATTATTGTTAATTGAAATTTTCCTAAATGGGATAAAATATTTTTCACTGTTTTAGATAATTCCACTTTATTAAAATTAACATTTAACTGTCCTGTTTGAATTGTTTTCATTATTAAACAATAAACTAATAAATATATTCACTGATTATTTTTTTTTTTCTAAATTCATCTAAGCATTTTCAAAGTTTTAGGCAAACTGTTATTTTTAGATCCAAGGTAAAATCTATTAAAAACACTATCAAATAATATCCAGAAAGAATTAATTTTAGATTTAAAAAATAAAATAAAATATAAAACTGTCAAATCTTTTAGACTAAGCATTTTTCGGAGAAAAATTTAAAAACATTTTCATTTCTATCGTTCAAATAGTTTGGTGTTTTATTTGTATTTTATTTTTAAAAAGTTAGGTGCAATACGTATTGCAGTATATCTGTTTTAATAGCATAGAAACACCTCTTAAGACCTAGTTCGCACAACAAAGTGTGATTTGAGATTCAGTCAAAATAAAAACGTAGAATCTCGAAAGCTTGTCTATTTGTGCTATGCCTCACTGACTGCCAAGTAGAAATAACTAGAATGATAATGGCTTTACGAAACAAACAATTCGATTGCAATAAATCGAAAATGTTCCCAATCATTTTGGAAACACTTTGCAACTAGCTTTAACCAGGGCAGCGTCGCATAGTATGTACATTGAAGATTGGTGTAGATACAGTTCTATCTGTTATTATTGTAAGAACTACGGTGTAATCAGAAATAATAACGTATCTAATTAATGAGAAGAAACAAAGATAATTTAAACAGATAATAAACAAACAATATCCAAATAGATTATTGCAAAATAAAAACAAACACAATTCCAGTTACACTTTTTACGCAAAAAGGTAAATATAGTCGGAATTAGTTTTGCCGATTGATAATAGTTGGTATGATTATTATTGGTATAAATTTGCTTAGTGGAGACACAAAATTTGAGCTTGAACAAACGTTTGCTAATATTTGTTAGTTTACTGACGTTTGTTCGTGCTCAAATTTTGTGTTTTCACCAAAGAGTTAAGAGAATAGAGGAAGTGAAATTGATTTTAAAAGTTGAAGCAATTTTTGCACACCAATAAATTGTTACTAACACACTTGCGTTTTAGTAGAGGCGCCGTAAATATTTCTATAATTGCATTGAATTCCAAATTTAAGCGTATTTTTGCCCCCAAAATTAATATAAAAAAAAGAGACGCCATTACATAGAAAAGAAAAACAACAAATAGAAAAACAACATAAAAAAAATTTTGACATAAGAGACCCGAAGCATTCTATTATTGTTTACATTGATTTTAGATTACATTTTTTTCTCGAAAATGTTTAAAAAACTTAACACTTATTAATCGAAAAGTAAATTATAATATTAATATTATTACTTATGATAAGAAATCCCATCCTGCATGTGTTTTTGGTAATTTTTACACGTCATTATCATAATCTTCATATTTAATGTTTCATTCAAAATTTTCACTTAACATATTTAATTTTTTTGTAAAATTATTTTTAAATTATAATAAAATCACTAGCATTTCTTATATTTATTATAAATTCGTCAAAATATCACCACGATAAATATTAAAAACAATTTTATTAAAACCAAATTATAACCAAGCTAAGTAATGTTTACAAATTTTGTTTTTGACAACTTAGACCAACTTATTGAAGATAAAAAAGAGAGGAGAAAAGAGAAAAACGGCTTCAAATATTTTTGTGTATATATACAGTAGTTTCATTTCCTTAGTCTCTTAATTCTTTGGTTTTCACTAATGTGGTTTTCCTTTCACTTTCTAAAATCGATTTAAAAATTAAGAGTTGAAAAGAACATAGAAAAAAAGTGGATGTGAAATATGTTTGTATTAGTGATATTTTAATGACGGTTGTTTACTTTTAAATTTGAAAAATTTCATATACATAATAGCATATACTGCAATTGCTTATTGAAATATTTATAAAAGATTTAATTAATTTATAAATTAATTAATTTTGTTTTATGCATTCATATTTGTTTTAAATTTAATTTGCTCCATTTTAGAGAAAAGCGTCTTCATTTTTGTTCTATGATACATCTTTTTTCATCCATCAATGAAATATTATATTTTAATTCTAAAAAAATCCATTTTTGATTTGTTTTTATTTATTAGGATTTATTTTATTAAATGTTAATTATATTATTGGATATATATTATCTAAAATACAATAATTACTTTTTCAAAACTCATAGTTATGTAAAAATTTTCGTTAATAAAACGTTTATTTTTTAAATTTTCTTTATCAAAAATATATGCAAAAAAATTCACATCTTTTTTATTGATGTAAGTCGAAAAAAAATGATATTTTAGAGTGAATAGATTGAACGTAATATTTGATTCACATCAATTTTGATTGATGTTTATGAGTAAAAAGAATTCGACATAAGAAAATTTCGGTTTGCAAACTTCAGCGCGCTTGGCGGAGACCAACCTTAGGAAATCAAAAGAAGTGAGATAACGATCAAATATAAAATATATCAAAGCTTGAATTATGCCCGATTTATAGTCGGAACTTTAACTTATCGTTAACTTAACGTAAAGTACAAATGTATGAAAAATGAACTAGAGTATTTATAGTCGGTAACGTAAACTTAACGTAAAGTTCATTTCATTCACCATTCATTTCGTTCATCATAAAAGACGGAATGCGGCGGTTTATTCCAAATCGATTAATCACTCCTAAAACTGAGCCTTGGTTCACGCGTGATGTTGATGAGGCACTGAGGAATAAACGCAAAACATTTAAGACGTATAACTCAAATAAAACACCTGAAACCCTTAGCGCCTATAAAAAAGCCAGAAATATTAGTAAATACAAAATAGACTTGGACAAAGATGCGTTTATCCAGAAGAAAGCAAAGAAATTCGCCGAGCACCCATCTGGCTCACGTAGTTTCTTTCAGGCAGTTAAATCAGTCCAGAGCAATTTTACTCGATCCTCTATTCCAACCTTAGTTCTGAATGACATTCCCGTGAGCGACTCAAAAGAGAAGGCGGATCTTTTGGGTCGTATTTTCGCAGAAAACTCAAACATAGTTGAACCCCCCCATTCTCCTACAATCATTTCCCCAGTTGAAACTAAAATGAAACCAATTATTTTTCGTTGCCATATTGTACGGAAAATGCTTCTTTCTATCAATATCAACAAATCTGCTGGTCCCGATAGTATCCCACCCCTCATTCTTAAAAATTTGCTAGACAACTAGCTCCAATTTTAACAAAAATTTTCTATTTATATTATGAAACCGGAATATTTCCCGATTCTTGGAAGCTGGCAGGCGTTCAACCCATATCAAAGAAAGGCAGTAAGACAGACCCTAACAATTATAGACCAATTGCAATTCTGTTTGTTTTGGCTAAAATATTTGAAAAATATGTTAACTACAATCTAATAGATTATTTGGAAATGTCGCGAATTATTGATGATAAGCAGTATGGTTTTCGTAGAAGTCATGCAACAGGTGATCTATTAGCCTACGTATCCCATCTCTGGAACAAATCGCTGGAAAACCATGGTCAAACATTCAGTATTTCACTTGACATTTCTAAAGCATTTGATAAAGTGTGGCATAAAAATCTTATAGCTAAATTAAAATCTTATGGCATAGACCATCTTACTGTCTCATGGATTCATAGTTTTCTTACCGGTCGCCAATTTCATGTTAATTTAGATGGTATCACATCCAATATTTTCACAACCAATGCTGCCCGCTCGGCATTAATATCGGAAAGATATCTTAATGCTATCTAAAAAATGGTGTCTTTTAGAACTCAGAAAATTGTTATTTTTTTGACAGTTTTTTGAAGAGCTCAGTTTATGGAGATCAAAAAGATACCTTTATGATAACTACTGTCGACATTTTTATGATCTAAAAATGATATCATCTTGTTAACATTCTACCAACTACCAATTTTGTTATGAAAACAGTATTTCTAAAATTTCTAGCATAAAATTAACTAAATAAAATTTAATTAACTCAGTCAAATTAACTACAATAATAATAATTATTTAATTAAACTAAAGACAACACAAATGTCGAAATACCATTCAGCTGATTTCAGCTGTCATGTCATAATATATATGTCACAACGAAACGAAAAAAGATGGCCGACCGTACTCGATACACATCACGTAAATTCAAGGCTCCTAAAAAAAAATCAAATAATAATTCAATTTAATAATTTATCCAGTACAAAGTAAGTGCTATCTAATAAATAATATATCCCGGTGTGATTTTAATCATTTTTGTGAAGTTATATACTAAAAAAAATAACTAAAGCGACTGGTGCAACTTATTCGGGTATGCCGCATGGCGGTGTGTCCAATGATTGTTCAATCACATTGAACAATAATATGGCTAGCAACATTAAACCATCTGATCTCATCACAGAGGCAGATAAACAAAACATCTACAATCAGATAAATAGTTTAGGAAATAACACCGATTTCATTAATCCTTCAGTCATAACCTCACTTCATGATGTGAACAAAAATTTTGATGATAACAATGGCAACAATGGCAACGAAAATTTTACATTGGATAACCACTTTGATGCGAATTATAACAATTATAACAAATTTAAAGTAGTAATAAAAGGCGCAAAAAGAAGATTAATGCAAGGTAATGAATCTCCAAATTTCAACTCTGCAAATACTTTCCAAAACTTGGAACTATATGAGGATAACAACATGGATTCTCAACATCAAGACAACGTAAGTGAACAAGAACTTAACTTAAGTAATCCTAATTTAAATTTAAGAAATACTAACCCTAATTTTAACATAAATTCAAATTTCTCTAATTATAATAATACTGAAAATAACAATTATGATGCTCGTAATGCAACTAACGAAAATTCGAACGCTAAAATCAATTCCAATAAGGGAGTTAACCCATTAAAACAAAAAATAAGTTGGTGTCCGCCCATTTACATTAATGGAGTTAGTGCTAAATCCGTGATAAGTTTAATTAAACAAATTTCTCCTGACGCAAATATCAAAATCCATAACACAGGGTTCGGAAAGGTTAAAGTTTTTGTCGACAAGGTGGACACTCACTTAAATATTATTAATTACTTTAAAGAAAGAAAACCAGAAGCCTTCACATTCACTCCGAAGGAGCTAAGGAAGGAACTGCTTTTACTTAAAGGGATATGCGGAGGCTATACTGAAGAGGAAATTAAGAACGAACTCCTCACAGTATGCCCTAACCTAAAAATAATTAAAATACAGCAGTTCGAAACTCCTTGGGCTAAAAAAACTAAAGTGCTATTGAGTATGTACACCGTTCACCTCGAACTTGGTCAAAACACAGGGGAGCTATTGAACATCAAATATCTCTTCCACCAAAGAATTCACTTCGAAAAACTTAGAAAAGCTGATATAATCCAATGTTATAGATGCCAAAGATTTGGTCACATTAGCCAGAATTGCGCCTATGGCATTAGATGCGTGAAATGCGGGGACGAACACGAAAAGGGCCTTTGCAGCAGGGAGAAAGGAAACCAAAACAATAAACCGGCAGCTTGCGTCAACTGTGGCAAAGAAGGCCATCCGGCCAGCTATAAGGGATGCGAAGCATTCCAAAAATTTAAAACCAACAGAGACATAAACAAAGGTAAACTTAGGGAAACTATTAACGCTAGAAAGGAAAATGTAAATAGGGCAATCAATAACTTCACGACACCGGGCAGGTCTTATGCAGACGTCATCAACCCCAATAAAGAAAAAAACCATCTAAATCTCAATAAAGAGAACCATCTTTTAGACTTCGTTAATGAATCCAATAACCTTTTTAACATGCCTCTAGGCATGCTTATTGAAAAAATCAATCAGTTTTGGCCAAAATACACTCGCATCGAAGGTGAGGGACACAGAGCGGCGGAATACCTCCAATTCGTCATCTCGTTAACACAAAAATAAATGGGTAGTACAAACCTTCTTTTCTATGCACAAAACTTCAATTCACTCATCTCTAATCATAAACGCCTCGAACTATTCGAACTCCTTAAATCTGTTAATCCGACTGTGGCCCTCATCTCCGAAACTCATCTCAACAATAGACATAAGATGCACCTCAATAATTTTAACATTATCAGGAACGACAACATTCTGGGTACCGCGGTCTTTTTGAAGTGTGACATAAATTTCAAGGTAATTCCCTTTGAAAGCCAAATAATCTCAGCCACCTTAATTGAAATCAATCATCTTGACTCATCAAACAGAAACCGGTCCCTCATTGTAGGTGCCATATACATACCTTGCAACATTGGTCAGAAGATGAAACAAGAACTGGACAAGCTACACAATATCATCAAGAGCAGAGACGAGGTTATTATCGGGGGCGATTTCAACGCGAGAAGCAAAAAATGGGGAGACAACTTCAACAACTTGAATGGTAATCACCTATCAGCAATTTTAGAAGAATACAACTGGACAGACTATGAAATCGTAAACCCTCCGGATCCGACGTTCCCGAGATCCTCGTCCTATATAGACTTGTTCCTAGTTTCCTCAAACTGTCTTGTCAAATCAGCCAACCAACTTAATTACTCATGTTCCACCTCTCCAGGTATATCCGACCACTTCGCTATCCAACTAAATATAAACTTCCAAAACTTCAACCCACTCCTGAAAACACAGAGTCACTCTTTATCATTTAAATACACGAATTGGGACCACGCTAAGAAAGATCTTGATGAAGCCATTTCAGCCATTAATATCACACCCCTAAATAATTTAAGGAACGAGGAAATAGACACGCACATCAATTCTATTAGCAAGGCAATTTTAGATGTTACTACCAAGCACGCGAAACTAATCAAACCAAAAGACCAAAAATACGAAAACCTGTCTGAGGTTACCACTAACATGATTAAACTGAAGCAAATTTGGTGCTCCAAATTAAAAAGAATATTCCATAAACACAAAAACCGAATTAACAATGAATATTCAGAGCTCAAGGCAAGAATCGATTGCCTCAATGTGTGCGTAAGGAATAGGATCTCAAACGAACTGAACACAAACTTTAGGAAAAGATTAGAAGCGATCATTCCATCCCCACAGGTATTTAAAGAGATCAACAAAATAACGGGTAGAAAATCCGTCAATACCAACTTAAACAGAGACCCAATAAAGGACGACCACAATACGTATTCCGACTCACAAGATAAAGTTAAGGCATTCGCTGATCACTATAAGGAGATTTACAAAGAAAAAATACCATCCTTCAATCCAAATATGACCAATGAAGCTATCGATTCATGGAACAAAATCCCCTTCAACAATGAAACGCATCTAACTGAATTCTCTCACCTAAACCCTGCTTCGAACCCAGTGAACCGTGAACTATTTTGTAACTCCTTACAAATTTCAGCTACAATCAAAGCCCTGAACAATAAAAAATCGGCCGGCCATGACAAAATCTCTAACTTTCTTATAAAAAAAGGGATTAACCAGCTAACAGTCCCCATGACGATCTTAATTAATAACTGTATCAACAATGGATACTTCCCGAAAATCTGGAAACTGGCGAAACTCATTCCCATTCCTAAAACAAGTACAGCTAGTCACATAAAAGACTTCAGACCTATATCTATGCTTCCCAATTTGGGAAAAATTCTTGAAAAAATAATTTTACAAAAGCTTCTAGACTTTTTCGACGATAACACGGATATCATACCCAATGAGCAGTTTGGTTTCAGAATAGGGCACTCAACCGAACATGCGCTTCTCTATTTGCAGGACAACATTGTAAATGGCCTTAACAGCAAGAAATGCACAGTCTCGTGCTCCCTAGATCTAGAAAAAGCATTCGACCTCACCTGGCCGAAAGGTCATATTCATAAGCTTCAAAGAGCGAACACTCCAATTTATCTACTTAGTATACTAAAAAGCTTCCTTTCAGACAGAAAATTATACGTTGAAATTAGCAACTATCGATCGGATACTATCTCGGCGAACTCAGGCATTCCGCAAGGTTCCATTATGGGTCCCTGGCTATTCAATACATACATCCATGACATTCCAATATCCACGCCATACGATTCAAAAACGGTTCTTTACGCGGATGATACCGTCGTGTTCTCCCAAGATGAGAGACCTCACTTAGCCCTAGAGAAATTAAAAAAACATATCGATCTCATCAAAAACTTTTACAAAACCTGGGGCATCAACATCAACTATGCAAAATGCCAATTAATTTGTTTTAGGAATGCTAGCGGAAAAGGTCACCATCTCGCAGTACGGGAAAGCAAACAGCTATCATTACAATTTGAAAACAGTATCATACCTGTAAACAATACTATTAAATACCTAGGCATCAAAATGCAAAACAAACACTGCTTCAACCAACACATTCGTACCTCGCTAAATAAGGCCAAGGGCGCGGCTTCGTTGCTAAGACCAATTCTATCTTCAAAAAGTGTGGAGTTCAGAACCAAACTACTAACTTATAAAACCTTAATTAGACCAATCCTGACGTACGCTTTCCCCATTTGGTTCACCATCAGCCCTACTGTGGCAAAGGAAATAAACATTTTTGAAAGGAAAATGTTAAGACATTGCCTCTCTAAATACAGGAGAAACAACAAAAAATACATACACAACAGAATTCTGTATCAGGAATCGGGAATTATCCCTATATTACAATATGCAGCAAACCTTTCTTCATCCAGACTAAAAAAACTACAACTACATCCCAATCCACTCTTGAGAACCATTTATAACAATAATACACCAACTTCACCTGGCAGTAATAATAATAACAACTACTACCTATCGCCCATCAGCTTAATTAATTCTATGTCATCCACCGATCCACAGTCGAACTTAAACCTTAACCAGAACCTGTTAGAACTCTACCAAACAAAAAGTAATAATAACCATAGAGGTTAACCTCCCCTTACTAGCTTATCAAACAACCCCATTTATATGCATGGGCGGACATCAACCCAACCTAATATTGAAATGTACAAATTGTTTTTTTTTTGTTACTCCTGTAAATATATACATACTTTAGTTTTTAGTCTAGTTTTAAGTAGCGCTCTTATGCTAAAATGATAATCTAATAATGCCTTGAGCAAGCATTTTCTTCTCTCTCAACTAATATACTGAACTCATATAATTTTTGATTCATAATCTAAAAAGTAAATTGAATTACACAATTTTTTCTTATCAATAATATTGAAAAATGGTAACACTAGACAGCTGTTTGTCAGTGTAAATAAAACAATAAAACAAAACAATGTTTAGTTTTAAGCAACCTCTGTAAAAAAATCAATAACATGTAAAAAGTTTATAAAGTCTCAATAAAGTTAAATTGAATTGAAATTGTCACAACGAAACGTCAAACTAGCAAGCCGCAAATCTACCTAGTTGTTATATTGCACCACATCATTGGGTGATGAATCTGTATGTTGAGTGAGTATCTGAGAGAATTATTATTGAGTAAGTATCATTTATAGTACATAATATATATTAGATTATTAGAACATAAACTTTTCATTTACTCGTAATGTGGAAAACTACTCTAACCTTACTATTTATTATTTACTTTCTAGAAATTGACCACAAGAAAAAGATTTTATGCGCATCAAGTTCCTCTGAAAGTGACGGACTGACGGTGTTAAAATTCTATAATTATTTTGAAGTATCATAAAATATATTTTTATTTATTGCTAAAATTCCTTTCCGTAACTATACTTTCAGAAAATGATTTACAACGATTTTTCCCTCTCCTCCTGATGCTTTAAAACTATGTTATCCTGCAAAAATAGAACATTGGGGACGATGCCAGCATAGAAACGGCTATCAAAAACAGCAGCAGACCACTGCAGTAATATGTTACGCGGAAAAATCCATCGAATTTATCATTATTTTATATATTTTTATTTATCATTGTTTGTATGAGAATTATATACTTTTGAATTTAATAAAATCAAAATTAAATATTATGTTAAATAATGATTTTAATTATTTAAAAATAACCTAAAGTTAGAATTCATCTGAATCTAATAACTTTTTGATATCTCTAGTATGCTATCATTCGGAGCTCAGAAATATGTTATTTTTCTGATATCTTTTCGAAGAAATCTAAAAGTTGTCAGCAGGTGGCGCATTAGAGCGTTTTCTGATATCTTTATGTTATCTTTTTGATAAATATTGTGGATGTCAGATCTAAAAACGGTTACCTTTAAGAGCTCATTATGATAGCTTTTTGCCGAACGGGTGGGGTTCCCCAAGGTTCGACACTCTCACCAACCTTGTTTCTTCTATACATTAATGACTTACTTATTTCCACAGTGCACCCAATCCATAGTTTTGCTGATGACAGCACATTACATGCATCACATGCATCTCCTAAATTTCGATCTCATACTGCAGTTACCACTGATAGAGAGCTGCTAATTGATTTCATCAACAAAGATCTGGAGCGTATAATGGAATGGGGTGATCGTAATCTTGTTTCATTTAATCCAACCAAAACAAAACTATTCCGTCTATCACGAATAGAGCGACATAAAAATTTCCCTATTAAGATAAACCATGAGGAATTGCGTGAGGTTGAATCAGTTAGACTTCTTGGAGTGGATATTCAGAATAACCTGAAATGGAATAAACATGTGTTCAACCTCGCTAAATCTTCAATGCAAAAATTAGGATTCTTGAGTCGATGTAAAAAGTATTTCAATCCCGAACAAATTTTGCTAATCTTCAAGTCATTTATTCGTCCATGTATGGAGTACTGCTGTCATGTTTGGGGAGGTGCTTGTCAGTCAACAATAAAATGTCTAGACTCTGTACAGAGAAAAGCAATACGGTTGATTGGTAATACCGAACTAACGGATCAGCTTGATTCACTCCAGCACAGAAGAAATGTGGCTGAATTGTCAATCTACTATAAATATAACTTTAGCGAATTCTCCTCTAAGGAAATTCAAAACATCCTTCCATTGTGTGCGCAATTTAATCGGCGAACAAGAACTTCAGAGTTATCTCACCCATTTGCTGTCCAAATACCTCGTTGTAGAACTATGTCCTTCCAGAACGATTATTTTAATAGAGTGGTCAAATTATGGAACTCAATGCCCGGATCCGTATTTCCCGATGAATATTCTCCTCAGATGTTTAAAGAAAATGTCCATCGTCATTTAAAAGAATCAGTATAGTTATATCCTCATTCCTTCCATTTTCCTCATCTCCTTCCTTTATAGTTGACATGGTATCTTCGGATATTCAAAGAGTCTAAATAATGAATATTTCATATTTAGTGTGCTAAACATGTCTAACTAATTAATAAAAAAAAAAAAAAAATCCTATCTTAAAGATTTGGTTAAGGATTTTTTGAAGTTTATTATAAAAATAATAGTTTATTCATTAAGAAATGTAAAGGATATAAAAAGAGCGATATTAAAGCCAAATTTCGGCATGAAATTAATATGAAAATTATTTTTTTTTATTTTAAATTTTGTACTAAATGTAAATGTTTGATTTCATTATTTTAAATTTTGATTTTAATATCAGCTTGTTGCTTTTAAAGAATTAATATGATTTATAAAATTGATTACAAACCCAAAATTAATATCATCAAATCAAACGTCAAAGAATACGTAATTTCTTGCCGACTGTAGAAACGTTGAGCTTTTTCGACTTAAACACCGTCACTTATGGATAATTAAAATAAAATCACTATTACACGATTTATTTTATTTATTTATTTATTTTTATTGTTTTGTTTCTTAGTATACATTTAGTACTGACTATGATTGACATTTGTTTGTTTTAATTTATTCCTATCTAACAGGAGTTTTTATTATAAAAATAAGGGGAAATTTAATATACATTTTGTAATTGTAATTGGTTTTACATAGGGCGTATAAAAAGTTAAACTTTAAATTTGTTAGTTGATTATTCAACATTCTGCCCGCCTTGAAAGGATTGATCTTTCAACTTATTGATTCCATCCATCGGTAGTAGGCATAACTTAGCAATTGGCCGTTTGATATATCCCTGTAAAGTTTTGACAGTAACAACTCTTATATGACCATCTGAACCAGAATGAAGTTCCGTGACTCGACCCATTCTCCATTTAAGTGGTGGAATTGATTGTTTGAATTGATATTTGTTCAGAGGTCCATTTCCTTTTGCATTATAATGAAGTAAGATATTCTTTTGACCATCTTGACCAAAAATGCTGTTGTAGTTGTGATACGAACTTCCACCTTTTAAGAATTGGAATTTTTTCATCTTCTATGTTTGGTTCCAAAATTGTGACAAGAGGGCGTCCAACTAAAAAGTGTCCAGGTGTCAGTGGCTCAAGATCTGATAGACTGGTTGATAGAGGAGTAATTGGTCTCGAGTTCAAGACCGCTTCTACTTGTTTGATCAGCGTGTTGAGTTCTTCATATGTAACTTGCGCATTCCCCATGATTTTTCTCAAATGAATTTTGGCTGATTTTACGGTAGCTTCGTAAAGTCCACCAAAATGGGGGGCACTAGGTGGTGCAAAATGCCATGAAATTTCATCAGATGTGCAAAGTTTTTTAATTTCATCAGAAAGATTTGAAACATGAAACAACTTAAATAATGTATGCAGTTCTGTGTTGGCTCCTACGAAATTGGTACCATTATCTGAAAATATATTTTTACACATACCTCTGGTCGCAATAAATCTTTTCAATGTACCGATGAAAGCAAATGTAGTCAAATCTGATACCAATTCTAAGTAAACCGCCTTAGTTGTAAAACACACGAACGCCGAGAGGTAGACTTTGGTTGGTGGTTTACCTCTTATTCTATGGTGTATATAAAATGGTCCACAAAAATCTATGCCAACATTGTAAAATAGTGGAGCTGGTTGAATTCTTTTTGATGAAAGGTTTCCCATAATTTGATTCAGCTCACGAGGATTTATTTAAAAACATCTTATACATTTGTTGCAAGTTTTCAAAGCTAATCTTCTTCCATTAAGTGGCCAATAATACTGCCTAATTGTAGCCAATAGTGCTTGTGGACCTGAATGTAAAGTAGATTTATGGTAATGATTAAATAGAGTAACTGTAAAAGGATGATTACTAGGAAGGAGGATAGGATGTTTTGTGGCATAAGACAGGGTTGACTGTTGTAAACGAGCGCCTACTCTGATCAAATTCTCATCATCAAGGAAAATGGATAAGCTTTTTAGATGATGATTTTGACTAAGTGCCTTTTTATTTTTCAACAATTTCAATTCATCTTTAAAGCAGCTGGTTTTTACAACCTTCAAAATTAAAATTAATCCATTTTTAAATTCGGTTGAGCTAAGAGCTTCGATTGGATTGTTTTTAATAATTTTACGTGACGCTGAGGTTCTGCAATTTTTGATGAATCGATATACATACGACATAATATTTCTTATTGAATTGAAGTTATTTAAGTATTTATTTTCCAACAAAATATCCGATACATCATCTTCTTCTCGAACATGAAAAATTTTAGGAGTTTTACAAAGTTCATCCTCGACAATAGGTAATTCATCGGTTATGGTTTGGTTTATTGGCAATGTTGATTCATCGTTTTTTAGAAAGGATAGACCTTTGAACCAAATATCAGTATTAAATAAAGTTGATGGTAATAAACCACGTGAAATATGATCTGCAGGATTCATTTTTGAGCTTATATGATTCCAATCTGTTATGCTTGAATGTTTATGAATTTTTGCAATTCTGTTTCCTACGAAAGTTTTCAACGTACAGGACTCAGAATTTATCCAAGAAAGAACTATTTTTGAGTCAGTCCAATATGTTACCTTGTCGATGTTGATATTTACGATTGGTTTAATTTATTCAAGCAGCTGTACCAACAAAAGAGCAGCACACAACTCTAAGCGTGGTAAAGTTGTTTTAGCAAGTGGTGCCACTCGTGATTTTGAACAAATTAACATCACATTTACATCTCCATTTGCGTCGAAACTTCGAGCATATATGGCAGCTCCATAAGCCTTTTCACTAGAGTCTGCGAATCCATGTAGTTGAATTTCAACTGCGTGTGGTAAAATAATATGACGCTTTATACAAAGATTATTTAAAAGTGGAAGTTCTGATCAAAAATCTATCCATTTCGAGTGCAATTCTTGGGGAAGAGCTTCGTCCCAATGTTGCTTCAGCTGCCATAATCTTTGCATAAATATTTAAGCAAGTGTAATTGTTGGAGATGTTAATCCAAGTGGATCAAAAATACGCGCAATATCTGATAATATTGTTCTTTTAGTAATTTTTTTTCTTTTACAAATGTAACGCTAAAACTAAATTGATCAGATGCTGGCTGCCAATACATCCCTAACGTTTTTATAAAATTTCCAATAATCTATGTTCAGCAGCTTTTCTCTATGTTCATTTGGAATATCTTCCAAAATCTTATCCTGATTTGAGCAGTTTTCTGAGTTGCATTCCAGCCGTGCTTAGCATATTAATCACCTCCAATTTAATGTTTTTTAGATCTTCCAACGAATTCGCCCCAGTTAAAAGATCATCAACGTATAAATCTCGAAGCAGCATTTTGTTTGCTTGCGGATAGTTTTGTTTTTCATCCACAGCTAATTTTTGTATGCATTTGGTGGCGAGGCATGAAGCGCTGGCTGTGCCGTACCCTGGTTAAACATTCCAACTCAAACCTATTGAATCCTATTAAATCCAATATAATTTCAATAGGATTAAATTGGATTGAATTGGTTTAATAGGAAGACTTCGATCTACCAATTAAAATTCAATCGGAATGAATGGGATTTAACAGGAAAAGAGGTTCTGTAGGATTCTAAAGGAAATTTCCAATTGAATTTCAATCGAAAATCAAGAAATTCAATAGCCTTTTTCCTACTTAGAAAAAAATTAAACAATCTTATAAATTTAACAGGATTTAATTGGAAAAGATTTAATAAGAATGAATAAGATTAATCGGAATTCTGCAATGGAAGTTTCCAATTAATTCCTATTAATATACATTTCCTATAGATTCCGGTTGAAAAATAAAATAGAGATATTTAACAGGAATGAATAGGATTGTATTGGAAATAGATTTTTTGAATAGGAATTAATTGAAAATTCCCAATGCAGAATTCCGATTAATCCAATTAATTTTTTTCAATTGGTTTCAATTGGAATGTTTAGCCAGGGTATGTTACTGTTTTTAATTCGAAGATTTTTAATTTTTCACTAGTATTGTTTTTGGGTAGCGAAAATCCGAAATTCTACGTCCACGCCGTGCTACCTGGGTAACGCTAACAGAATTAGGTTGGCGTAGTTGAGAGGGGCAGAGTAAACACTGCTTATACTCAATGATTCTGCACCATGGCGAGTCATTGGCGCCATAAAACCAATGCAACTCAAGCGTCTGTTCTCCATGTTAGGGGCGGCTTGGAGCGGGCGTCTGTCTTGGATCAAGCGGCTCGCTATATAAATGTGTAGAAAGCGTCTGTTCTCCATGTTAGGGGCGGCTTGCAGCGGGCGTCTGACTTGGATCAAGCGGCTCGCTATATAAACGTGTAAAAAGGTTGTTTCTGGTGATCTTAAGATGCAGAACGAACCCATTCACGAAAATTTGGGTTGGGCGAAGGGCTAACACCCCATTTCCGTAAAAAAATTATTGTCATGAATTCTGTACACAGGCCTCGGAATATCTCGGAATCATTATTGGAACGACCTCAGAAACTGTACCCGGACTACGATTTAAAAATGGGAACCTGGAACGTGCTAAGCCTTAGAAGACCAGGAAATCTCCTAAAACTCACACAACAAGTCGAGAGCTACACACTAGATATAGTGGCATTACAAGAACTAAGATGGCCAGGTAGTGGAATCCATGAAACAGCGAAAGGATACACTCTTTATTATTGCGGTCATCAAAACGGAGGAGAATTTGGAGTTGGCTTTCTTATACACCGTCGCGTGAATCAGCATGTTATCGACTTTCGCCCAATTAATATGCGGTTATGCACACTGAGAATCCGCACGCAAAAATTCAATGTAACGATCGTCAATGTTCATGCACCTACTGAAGATAAAGCAGATGATATTAGAGACCTGTTCTTCCTAGAACTCGAAGAAGTCATCAATAAAATCCCGCGGCACGATATAAAAATCGTGGTAGGTGACTTTAATGCTCAAATCGGTAGGATCGCAGAACTTAAAACACATATTGGCCCTAACAGCTTGCATCATACCAGCAACAATAACGGTTTTCGCGCAGCCGAGCTGGCTATGATGTATGATCTAGAACATTCTAGCACTTTCTTCCCTCACAAGAGAATTCACAAGGCAACTTGGAAATCAAATGACGGAAGAACGGAAAATCAAATCGATCACGTCATGATCTCTAAGAGACACTCCACAAGTGTAACTGACGTTCGATCATACAGAGGTGCTGATATGGACACTGATCATATGCTTGTCATCTTTAAGTGCAAGTGCAAATTATCATCTACATTTAATAGACAAGCAAAAAAGACCGTGCGCTGGAATGTCGATGCATTTAAACATCCGGAAACGCTGAACAGATATCAGGAAATAATAACACAAAACATAGAAGAGCATGACATCTCTTCTGAGATGCCATTAAACATACAAGAAGAATGGCAAACGCTTCAATCAACCATTATAGCCGCAGCACAAACTACAATCGGAAAGCGGCCACCGAAATCACACAACGAATGGTTCGACGACGAGTGCCGCCAATCCGTTGAATATAAACAAAACTGCGAGAAAAATGGTTAACAAGGAACACCCGAAGCTCCCAAGCTCATTATCTATGCGCCAGGAAAGCCTCAGCAAAACTTCTACGTTAAAAGAAACGCGAACACATGAAGAGCTGCATTGAAGACATCAACCAACATGCGGCCAACGGAAATTCAAAAGAGTGCTTTGCCAATGCACGGAATCTGACAAAAGATTTCCACCCAAGATCTACAGCCATCAAAAATGAAAATAATGAACTTACAACAAGTGAACGTGATGTGCTGGCAGTGTGGCGATCCCACTTTCAAGACCTATTGAATAGGACGAATGAAGTTCATCCTATTCGAGCAATTGCTCCATCAACTGAGGAGATTTTTGTCCCTTACCCAGCAATAGAGGAAGTGGAAGCTGCAATTAAAAAACTGAAAAATGGCAAATCACCAGGTTTCGATGGAATTCCCGCAGAACTTTTGAAAAATGGAGGAGCAGCTCTGGTCTCACGTATATACGATCTGATTCTTGCAATCTGGGACCAAGAAGAACTACCTGCTGGATGGAAAACAGCTCTCATTGTTCCGCTACATAAGAAAGGTGACCGCCTAAAGTGTGCAAATTATCGTGGCATCGCACTGTTGAACACTGCATATAAAATACTAGCTAATGTCGTACTTGCTCGACTCATCCCGTTCGCCGAATCTATCATCGGTGACTATCAGTGTGGTTTTCGTCCCAATCGCTCAACCACATATCAATGTTTTACATTAAGGATGATTCTGGAAAAATGTTGGGAGTACAACATCAGCATTCACCAGCTCTACGTTGATTTCAGGCAAGCATATGACAGTATCATCCGCGACAACCTCTGGTCCGCACTCATATGCCTTGGTATCCCAGAGAAACTTGTTTCTCTGTGCAAACTCACAACATCGGGATCAAATTGTAGAATAGTAATCGAAGGGTCAGTTTCTGATCCTTTCGATATAACATAAGGTGTTCGACAAGGTGATGCACTCGCGCCTGTACTGTTTAATTTGGCGCTGGAGTACGCGATAAGAAAAAGCCGAATTGAGACGCAAACTGCATATATAATAAATCTAGTCAAGTTCTTGGCTACGCAGATGATATTGTGCTTCTCGGACGTAGAACGAGCGATATTAAAGATAGTCTCTCTCAGCTTGAAAGAAATGCTAAACGACTTGGATTATGCATCAACACCGGCAAAACTAAAGTGTTAACAACATCTAAGAACATACCTCCCGGAAATCTGGATACTGGTGACTACGAAGTGGAACGCGTGGAAAACTTCAAATACCTCGGGTCTGTCGTCATGACATCGGTTTGACATCGTCAAATGACATGCAGGCAGATATCAAAGCCCGTGTCTCTGCCGCATACAGAGTTTTCTACGCATACTCAAAACTTCTGCGATCAAAACATCTTTCGCGGTCGTGTAAGCTCACACTTTACAAAGCATTAATTCGACCTGTGCTTACATTTGGAAGTGAAAGCTGGACACTGACTTCCTCCGATTGTAGAATTTTATCAACATTCGAGAGGAAGGTCATACGAACAATTTATGGTCCATGTAAAGTTGCTGAAAATCAGTATAGAATCCGAATGAATCACGAAATCAGACAGCTTCTTGGAGGCTGCGATGTAATCGGATTCATTAAATCTAACCGGATCAGATGATTTGGTCATGTAGAAAGGGCTCCATTAGATAGAATGATAAAAAAAGCGTCCCAACAACAACCAGCTGGTGTTCGTCGAAGAGGAAGACCTAGACAACGCTGGCGTGATGACATCATCCAAGACCTTCGTGATATAGGATGTCGAAACTGGGGTCAACTGGTCATGGAACGAGATGACTGGAAGCTTATTGCACAGACGGCAAAATCCCTTCATGGGATGTAAACGCCAGAGAGAGAGAGAGACTAGTATTGTTTCTTCAAATTATTAGCTGAAATTGTGTATCCTCTCTTCTAACTTAAATTTGACGATACATCTTACTGATATCAGCAGTTAATACGAATTGATGAGTGCGAAATCTGACTAAGATGGAAAATAGATCTTCCTGTTGCACTGGACCCACCATAAGTATTTAGTGAGTAACCAGTTGTTGTGCGAGCAGATACGTCGAATACTACACGAAGATGAGTTATTGAACTATCAGGTTTAAGTACACAATGATGTGGTAGAAAATAATGATTTTCTTTTATTTTGTCTTCAGAAATTTGTTGCATATGACCCAATTGTTCGTATTCTTCTAGAAACTTTAAATACTCAACCTTTTGAACAAGATCTTTATTGAGTTTATTTTCTAGATTATAAAATCTACGAGTTGCCATATTTCTGGAATTTCCTAAAAGTAATGGACTTTTTGAGAATGGTAAAGCAACAACAAATTTTCCTGAAGGATCTCGTTTGGTATTTTCTTCAAAATGTTTTTCCACGAGCTCTTCTTGAGATGTGAGTTTTGAGGTCACGCATTCTACGTTTTCAATTTTCCAAAATTTATCTAATTGAAATTCAAACGAAGCCTCGAATGAAGTTGTTGTTCCACAAAATGAGTTTGAATCTAAACTAAATATAAGTGGAACATTTGTTTGAATTGTAGAAGAAGCAGGACCTACTACTACCCATCCAAAAGATGTGTTTTGAAGAATTGGGAGAGTATCCGATAATTTAATTTGTCCTACATCGAGTAATTGATAATACAAGCCAGCACCAATGAGCAAATCAATTTGTTGAGGATTATAGAATTCTAGATCAGCAAGTTTAATGTTTCCAGGAATATTCCAATCTTCGACATTAACATTTGTATGTGGATGGATGTTTGTAATTTTTTGTAGAGTACGAGCTTCTATTGCAGTTACAAAATTATTTGTTCTTGATTTGAGTGTCAAGTTTATGACATAGTTTGAAGACAAGTTCAAATTGCCGATACCGCCAAATAATGTTTGATTTTTATGCATTTTTAATCCAAGGCGTTTTGCAAACGCTTGATTTATAAAATTTAATTGTGAACCACTATCTAGTAGAACACGACATAATATATTTGACCCATTTGATTTTGGTTAGAACATAATCCATCGAAAAAATTTTCTAAGGACTGAATTCTTATCTCAATTTCTTGGATTGTAGCGGAATCTTTTTTCTCATTATAAAACTTTGAAACGCGCGATAATTGTTCTAATAAAACAAAACGATGATTTTTATATTTTTTGATTTTGATTTCGTTCGACATAATTTAAATTATAAAATAACCGTAAGCACAACAAATATGATTTTATTGAAACTTGTATTTAAATAATGGAAACACCACTTTGTTTTTAACCTTGCGCACCAAAATTGTTATTGCATACAGAAAGAACCGCAACAAAACTTGATTAATTTCTAATCTTTTACCAAATATATATATATTTTTTATTAGATAATATATTTAAAATATTTATAAAACAATTTGTATATTTTTATTTATAAAAAAAGGGAAAAATTATACTTAATAAATCCAGTAGTATTTGTAAAGTAAAATATGCTAAGCACGGTGATGAATTCAATAGGATTAAACAGCAGATGATTTCCAAAAATCCAATATTTAACAGGTATCCAAATATCCAATATTTTATCCGGAATCATGGGGATCCCACTTCTGACACCAATGTAGAAACGTTGAGCTTTTTCAACTTAAACACCGTCACTTATGGATAATTAAAATAAAATCACTACCACACGATTTATTTTTATTTAATTTTTATTGTTTTGTTTCTTAATATACATTAAGTACTAACTATGATTTACATTTGTTTGTTTTAATTTATTCCTATCTAACAGGAGTTTTTATTATAAAAATAAGGGGAAATTTATGATATACATTTTGTAATTGTAATTGGTTTTACATAGGGCGTATAAAAAGTTAAACTTTAAATTTGTTAGTTGATTACTCAACACCGACTATAAATCAAAATTTTGTAGTATCTTAACTTACGGTTAAATTAAGTTAACGTAAAGTTAACGTTACCGACTATAAATCGGGCATTAGAATTACATATACGTTAATGCGTGCGTCCGTTGGTGACATTTTTATCCGCTACATACGCTGACATACAACTGTCGCTATATTAAACCAAACAATTACATATCACACGTTCCTGGACAGTTATTTCTGATAGGTTTTTGTTTTGTGTTTTTTAAAAATGTTTAAATCGTATAATAAAATTAGATGCCTCCGCCAACGGACGCAAGTATGACGCAGCCATTTTAATTAGCCACTTAACATCTCGATGATCTTATGCAGCAGAATTTTTTTATGTAACCAGAACATCAAATGCATCTCTTAGGAATACGAAATACCCAATATTCAGGTAACAAAATCAGTTATTGTAGTTCTAACTATATGTTGTTCCAAAAGTGTTCAAATAATTATTCAAACCGTTAAAGTAAAAGATACGATCAAGTCCTACACACTTTAATTTAAATTCATATAAGCAAGAGTAATCCAGCAATTTTTTCATTGGGTAATAATTTGACTCGATTGTGAATAGCTCTACAAAATGTTTATTATAATTTTATTTCATTCTATCGAATTGTGTCAGTGCTATCACTCTTTCTTACTACGACGTGGATAGTAAATTTATTGTAAAAAAAACAAAAGTTATAAAATTCATTCTTAATTCTATTTATGAAAAACATTTTTATTGTATAAATTTATCTGTAAAAACGTGTAAATGTACCAGAAAAATGAGCTGCGATATATTACAACAGGATATACAATGTTTATTAGAACATTTTGCCAAAACTATGTACAAAGCAAAGGAAAATGAAAATGGAACGCTGGTCTGTATTTGTTATTTTTTTCTGTTTATATACATTATTTTTATTTTTTGACAGATTGTACAATGTCAAATGAATTTAATTTTTTTTTCGTAAATTATGTATTTTCTAAAATATACGTAATTCCTTAGGATTAATTATTTTCAAAGAATATCATGATTTGAAATTAATTAAATCTAAAACGTGCTTATTGCTCTACATAATTAATAAAACTTTATTCACTAGATTTACCTTTCGGAAGTTTTAATTAATTATTTTAGGTTTTTTTACCCTTAAAACAATATTTTATAATGAAAAATAAAAATAATAATTTTCGATATAAGCTTAATTAATCTACGTTCAATTTTAAAATAACCTAAAATTCATTAATTTAACTGCGATCAAATAATATTCTATTGTTGATAAGAGTATTTTTTATGATGAAGCTGAAGAATTTATTTGAGGTTTCAAAGGATTACGTACATGAAACGTGGTTAAATAAATCAAAACGGTACTTTATAGTTGTAAATGCAAATTACCCTGTTTAATTAACCTACACATTTAAAATAAATCACTATTAATTTATCGGGCGTCAAATTATTTATGTAAAATACATCATTTCATTTATTTTTCTGATTATCAAAATTTAATTTTTTTTTTATCCAGGGACAAGAAATAATGCAAAAATGTAATACTCTTATGAAACTAGATTACAGTATTATTGAAATAAATAACACAAATGGCGAATTGTCATCACATTATCCAAGTCAAATTCTAATGCCTGAGTATGAAATTAAGACAAATGTAAATGGTTTTTCATCATTAACATCCGCAACAACATCACAACGACAACAGCAAACAATTTATGAAACAAATCATGATCCAGCAAAAATGAGGGACTTAATAAATAAAGCAAGATTTGCTAGATGTCGCGCTAGATTTCCACTTCCAGTTATTTTATTTAAAGGAAAGTATATATGTCGGTCCGCAACATTATCAGGTGGTCCAGAAATTTACGGAAGATCTGGATTGGATTATTTATTTTTCGGTGTAGATGCAAGTAAACAAAATTCAATCCGGGGTAATACTTAGATATAATTTTGTTTTTTATTTTTTTAATCAATATTATTTCTTTTGTATATATAGATCAAGAAGAAGCATACGAAGCTCATGAAAACTCCGTTACTGACGATAGTTTAGTGCAAGATGAAGAAATGAAAGAAAAAACAGACTGGCAATTATTTGATCGTGTTAGAAGTCAAGATATTAAATTACTAAAATCGCTTAATGTAGGAACTATAGTAGATTTTATGGTAGAGAAAAAAAAAGTTAAATTCGGAGTAAAGTGAGTTAATTTAAAAACCAAAATATTGATTAAATCTGTCTAAAAAAAATTTTTTCTACTTTTCAGCGTGACCTCATCCGAAAAAGTAGATAAAGAAAAACGTTATTCTGATTTTACAATAATATCTCTTCCATACCCTGGCTGTGAATTTTTTCGTGAATATCGTGATAATAATTATTCAGGAGAAGAACTAATATTCGATTGGTCACAATCACATGTGGATGCTAATATAGGAGTACCTGAAGATTCAGTAACATCACAACTACCAATAGAATGGGAAAATTACAAAGCTTGGGATTTAGTTAAAATAACACAAAACTATCTTAAATTATTATTAAAATATTTACATGACAATAGTACGGGATTATTAATACATTGCATAAGTGGTTGGGATCGAACACCACTTTTTGTGTCACTTTTACGTTTATCATTATGGGCAGATGGAGTTATTCATCAAACCTTAAACCCCACACAAATACTTTATTTAACAATAGCATATGACTGGTATCTTTTTGGTCATAACCTTCCTGATCGACTTTCAAAAGGAGAAGAAATTTTTTTTTTTTGCTTTTACATTTTAAAATACATTATGGACGATGAATATAGCGTTTTAGGTCAAAGGTGAGAATACTATTTTTAATTGTATTTTATATATCTATAGATAGTATATATCGGTTTCTATCTTCAGATATAAAAGTAAACATAGTAGCGGTAGCAGTAGCATAGGTGTATTAAGAACGGATAGTGAATGTATGCTTGACGGTATATTATTTGATGGAGAGAGCAGAGGATCGAGTGTATCATTAAATTCGACATGTAGCTGTGTAAGTGCCAAGAGTCATCATGATATTAATAATCCAACACAACTTATTTGCAGTGAAGAAATAGCGAATGGGTACAAAATATTTCTAATGTACTTCTCTATTTATTTTAATTTATATTTATTTTCAGAAATACTGCAACCTGGTTTGTTAATACAGATAGTAGTAGTAGTATAGGCTGTGTTTCAACTGATAGTTCAAATAACGGTTTTAACTCTTGGCCAGCACAAACAAAAAGGTATGTTTTGATGTTTAAATTTATTATCTGATAATCTATTTGTTTTTATGAAGCAAATTGGCTATGGTGTCAATGCAAATCTCATGAGCTTCAAGATCGTTCATAAACACACAAGTGGTATTATGTTATGGTAGACGGAGATCTCTCGAAAACTTCATAATCTTGTCGTTTTACTAAAATTCGTGTAGACCGGAGTTTAAAAACTGTCTAACTTTAAAAACTTCTAACTAACCGTTTAACTCCTGCTGTACTTAACATTATATTGATCTAATGAGATTGCTCTGCTATTTAGTTTTAGTAGTTTCTAATGGCCAATATTTTTGCCTAAACTCAAAAAAGATTTTTTTAAATTGAGTGTGATAAGTGTTCTACTCGTTTGACTAACTCTTTGACGCGATATCCTGTTGAATGGTTGTTGCTTCCGGCTAAATTTAAATTCAGGAACTCTCCTAATGCTTTTGGGCGATACTGCAAATCTCCCTTCGTCATTTTAGTGGTGTAAAGACATAACTAAGATGTCCTTCCAGGATTCCTTACTGATCTATAAAGCTAAAAGATTATATTAGAAATGAGATCTCAGAAACTGTTTTGTTTTTGTGGTAAAATAGAAATATTTTTACATTACATTCTTTACAAAGAGAGTTATCGGCGTATCGCCGGTGTTGATGTTATCTGTGCGGAGTTTTCTGTGCGCACATTCATATTTGGAAACATATATTGAAAGATAGTTGGCGTGTTTACGCTTCCTTAATTAAATATTTATATTTCAATAATTATTTTAATGTTTTGGTTATATTTTTCTCTGGTCATGACCGTTAATTTTCGATCGTGTTGAAAGCATTCAGAAGCCGCAAACGTCACATATCTAGTCCTCAAGTGTAATTCGTCGACTCAATGATAGTTTGTTTAACAATTTTAATTGATGTTCATTTCTCATGGTAAGCTCGTGGTATTGGATTTATCTTCGGCGAACAAACTTTGCGGTAAATTCTCATAACTGTAATAGAAATTTGCAGTCACCTGGCCTTGTAGCCCGGCCCCATTCAGTCGACAATCTCGATCCAGTTGACCGTATTCTATTCATAATTATTATTGGCCAGTATTTATTATGTTTTGAGTACTGTTAGACCATAGTATGTCCATCGTCAGAATTGTTTTGTTATTTATGTTTATTTAAACTGTTTTTAATTCTAATTAAACTTTGTCCTAATAAAAATATTTTAATTTACTTTTTCTTAGAACTAGTCCCGTTTCCGTTCCACTATCAAATAAAGTACGACAACGTCAAGAATCATCATCTTCGTTATCTGTAGGAAGTTGGCAAATGATATCTGGCACGGGTAGCTTAAGAGGTTCTGATTCAAATTCCGTAGAAACAAAACAACCGAATTCAATTAATCTACTTAATTCAAATACGGCAACACCGAATGCTAATCAAATATCACAAGAATCTAGTTGTACAGTCATTGATGATGATTGTTTTTCATCTACTTATAGCAATGATCCAAATTTATTGTAAGTTTTTATTCTTTTACAAATATTACTTATACTAATTAAATTTTTTAAACAGACGTCGCGATCGTTTAACTGCAGTACGATCAATATTTTATCATTGCTATTGTTCAACGGTAGGATTTAAATTTAAAAATGGTCCAGATTCCGCATTAGGTACACTTTTGGGTAATTTTGCAGAAAAAGTTGGTCTTGCTCAACGAACATCTGTTTAGTCAAACGATCCAAAATTTTGTTTTATTTATATAACGACTACTAATAATAAGCCTAATTATATATTTGATTAAATTTTTTTAGTTGCTTATTAAATTTTTAGTTTTATGTTTATTTAAGTGTGTTTACAAATGTTTTGTCATCTACCAATTTTAGGGATTGATTGTTTTAGTTTTCTAAAATAGAAACCGGTTTTAGTTACTTAGAGGTTTTGGTTGTATCGATTTAGAAAAGACAAACCTCTAACATAAATTAATATCGCATAAATTTTTGTAAATACATTTTGATGATTTTCAAAACTTTATACGGATTTTATAAAAGATTTTATTTAAATTAAAAAAAAAAATCTATTTGATTGTAGAAAAAATTAAACAAAAAGATCATATTGATTTATATAAAATCGTTATGTAGAATTAAATAAATTTTATATATAGAGTTTTATCAATTATTTTAAAAACTTTAAGCGGAAATGATATTATGAAATTGATTTGTTTTAAAAAATTGTTAAATCTGTTTTATGTATGTTATCTATTGCTTTGATGTTTTTATCGTTTTCAAAACTAATTAATGAATCTAAAACGTTGTTTTTATATTATATTAAAAAAATTACAAAAATTATACTCATTCTAATCCGTATAACAATATCTGTACTCTATTCCTGTTTTCGAAATACCTTCTTTCAGTCGTTTGTTTGCAACACTTTTTACTGTACAATTGTAACTGTTTGAATTTAAAGATGCAAGAGAAAATTAAACCACATTTCTGGTAAAATTCGAATATAAAACGTAAACCTACCTTAAAAATCAATCCTAAATCTTTTAAAAAACAGAGTTAATTCTAAAGCACAACATAAAACAAAAAACCGTTTTCCTAAACGAAAACCTAAAGTATTTTCATATATATCATACGAAAACCTAAAATATAACAACACACTCAACCACTTGAGATATTTAAAATCCCAAACCTACCAACAATATAATGCAACAACTCTATTTTTATTATTATTTAATAAAATTAACAAAATGTGTAATCAAAACAAAACTCACTAGTTAATTTTTATTAAATCTGCCAAAAACGTGTTCGTTATTTTATTTAAAAATAACAAATTTTTATGTAAATAATGATATTATTTTTTTAATAATCGCAATTTGTATATATATATTTTTTAAATTATTGTTTAAGTTGAGGAAAAATTAAAATGCTTAGTGGAAATTGTTTGAGTTATATTTAAGAAAGAAAAAATGTAATCGAAAGGTTGTCAAATATTCTATAAGTGAAAATGTTAACGATTTTCGAAGCAATATTACAATTCACGAACAATCCTTTGTACATGTCAATTACCCTAAATTGAGTGTTAGAAATCCAACCCATTTAATTCGTTATACGAAAAGTTCTTTAGTTGCATCAAATTTGTATTTTTTCCAAAATTATTATCTGATTTCATTTGGTTTTATTATTAAAACAAAAATAAACAAAATACATTTTAGATTATTAAAAATAAAATATTAAAATAAACCACAAACATAACAAAGTTAATTTAAGTACATTTAATAGACATTAATAATTATAACAAAAGTAATATATTATGAAAAGAAAACAGTGATTGTATATATAAAATATATATATAATACGTTGTTGAAAGTTATAATGAAAATACAATTATTTTTTTATAAAATAAAATTTTAAATTTTTTTTAAGTTTAACGAAAGATAGCGCACACCATTTGAAACCAGTTTAAACAAATACAAACCTTTTGAATGACGAAATTCGGTTTCATAAAAACACTTACTATACTTTAAAAACGTGTATTTCAATTATAAAAAATAGTGCACATTTTACATATAAGAACAACCTCAAATTGAAGTTATTCCTCCCATTAAGTTAACTACCCGATTTTTATATCTTTTCGATATATCCTTTTCAATTTGGTCTTGTAATAATTTTGTCTGCTCTATAATTCTTGTTAGATTTGGTCGTAACTGTTGAGCTTGAACTAAAAATTCTTTTGATTTCTCTTTTAAATTTTGTGATGTTACTTTAATTTTATCAACAGCTTTTAGTTTTTGTTGTAACTTATCGGCTAGAATGTCAACATATCTATAAAAGAAGTTAACGATTTATCAGCGACACTTCATTTCAATCAACCGATTTTATATTATTAATTATATTAGTAAAAATATAAATTGGAATAGCAGTAATTTATAGATTAAAAGAGTCAGGCAAGTGCGAATATAGTTCGCTCGCTGAGGGTTCCATGTTTATAATATTTGAGAAAAAACAGTTTTTGTTAGCATAGTTTCACGTTTATTTGAAATTAAAACAACCAAAAAAAAATTTTAGTTTCGATTTAGCAAAATCCCTACACACATGAATTTTTTTTAAGGGGGGGCGGGTAATAAAAATTAATTTTACATTTTCGAAAATAAGTCGAAAACTGTACTTTCGAAAATTAAGTAAACAAAAAAAAATGTGTGTGTGTACCAGAGTACACAGGTAAGAAGTGAAACTTCTTTATGACATATCATTTTTCGTTGCTATTACTTCCTTTTCGAATTGATTTGGAAATTTTACTACTTGGAAAAATTGAAGAACCTTCAACTCTTTTGTTATTTAAATTATAAATTTGTTTACTAGCCGCCCAAGGGTTTTCAGCAATATTGCGAAATACTTTTATACGTTATATCTCTCAATAATCTGAAATTTATTTGGAAAATATTTTCACAATTAACATTTTCAGATTAAACTTTATGAATGTTTCTGCTTCTGAATTGAATTGAATTTTGCCCATTGTAAAAGATTACATTGTAAAGTAATTATATTTAAATTCAACTCATACCACAGAACATACTACTAATTTAACCACCAACATAATTTTCTTTGTTTATGTTTAAAGCCGCTTTAAGTCCTTCCCAATATAAAAACTTTTAAATCTTTTTCTTTTATTTTATTTTAAAAATCAATTCTGATAAGATATTTCTTACCAACCAACCATAATCTCAATCGTCAACAACAAATCTTAAAACAAATACAATTTTTTTTTGCTTTTTGATTAACCGTACAACAAACCACAATAATCAATAGAAAATAAAGCTTTTATCTTTCATAATATTCATTGCCTTATCTTGAAAACAAAAAAACTTATTTTTAATTTTCTTATTTATAACAAAAAAAAAATACAAAATAAAATTACCAAAATAAAATTAAAATCTATAAAAAAACAACATGGAGCGTAACCGAAAATCGTGACGATTTTTTTTTATTTTACACTGCTTTAAAATTTCTCTCATACGCCGATAAAGAAGTCATTTAATAATTGTAGAAAAGTTCAAGTTGATAGCACTTATAGTTTGTGAGTAAATCAATTATATAGAAATTCGGACGGACACCGAAGTCTCACCGTTTTAACGGTGAGTACCGGTACTGTTTTTACTTTTTCAAAGTACGGAACCCTAAAAAGGCGAATAACTTAAGAGAAAAAAAAATTAACATTATTTACTTTTTTATAACATTAAACTGAAAATTATTTTTAAAAAATGATCATGGGTCTTTTCTGCTGGGACGACTGTCAGTTTGATCGTTTGGGCTGGGATCCGACGGAACTGATTTGCCAAAAAAGTCCACGGATCAGCTCTCCCTTAACAGCCGAATTTTCTGAAGGATTTCTTAGTGACGGACCAAGTACACGGAAAAAAATCCGGCAAAAATCCTAAAAATCCTAAATCGCGTTATTTTAAATTATGTGGGTAAATGAAGCGCTTGCTTTTAATAAATACAACTTGTTTTGAAATATATCCACGACCGTTCATTCATTGGGAATAATCTCAATTATAAAATGCCTACCTTTCCAAATATTCATCCTTTCTACCGCATCCTTTTAATGCTATTTATCGCGTCGTTTAATTTAACAAAATCGCAACGAAATACAAAACAAAATTGTATTCGACCTCAATGCACCCTATACAATATTTCAACTAAACATGTGTTACGTTATGACTACGAATTCCAAGAAGGATCAACAAAATAAAAAAAAAACATTAAATAAAATCCTTGAAATAGTAAAGTCGATTATTCTCAGAATTTCTCGTGTTTTCTTTGTAAAAAAATTACCTGGAATATTCGAAAAATTAAGTAAAATTGTATTTAAGGAAATCCGTTTGCAAAATGAGATATATATAGTTAAAATTTGCGATAGTGGAAATAGTTCAAATTAGTCTTCGAAAGTGTAAACAGTTAAAATTGAAAATGTGTCAAGTGAAATTTAATTGTAAATAAAGTGTTATTTAATAGAAATATTGTGTATTATTTTGAACGCTGTGTTATACTGGAAATTTCTACAATAGCGACAATTCACTTTTTTAAGTGAATAAACACTTTTATTTAATTTTTCTAATAATTAAAACCTGGTATTAAAGCTTATTCGGAAAATGACATAATAAACCCATAACAATTGCTATTTTAAAGTAAAGATGGAACTATATAGATCAATAATCTCCATCTGAACAATAAAAATATTTCAAATGGAAAATTACTTTACACAAAATCGTTTGAAGTTGTACACAAGTCAATTCTTGTACTATGAATCGTGTGATTTTTTTCTACTCAGACTAAAAACCGATCGGATTTACGGATATAGAAATGTATTACCACTGGCAGGACAAATTAATGAAACTAATAAAAGAAACACAAAAACGACAAGTGAAACAAAAAGTTACTACAAGTTTGCAACTCATTTGAAAGGACAAAAACGATAACACCTTAACCATGGACGGAAAAGTCGCGTTTACCTAATAATAATTTACAATAAAAAAAAATTGACATAGGGTCATAAAATGCCATCTCATTTACAACATTAGACCTTACAACGTCTGTCATTTATTTAGCTGCCCGAAGAATAAACCCCTTTAAAAGTAAGCGTTTAATCTCATCATTTAATAAACAAATAAAACAAATCTTCTACTTACTTTGGAGAATGCTTAATCCTATTTAAATGCTGCACTAAAGTCTCCGTTAACTGGCTTATAACAATATCAACATTTTGCAACATTTGTTCAATTGTTTCTGTATCGTGTTCCGAATATGCTTCAAGTAATGATACAGCAATCATTGATGAGTTAGTTGACATACTCAATTCATATAATCTCATTTTTAAAAATGATTCAAGCTGGAAAATAAGAAACACATATATTAAAAACACGGAAACCCCAAAAGATTGTCAAAAATACCTCCAACAATTCATCAAGGACACGATCACGATATGCTGGCCAATCTAAAACTGTGTATGCCTCATCATCTTTAGCAACCCCACCAGAAACACCATCACCCTCCACTACAATTCCACTCTCTTCTAACTCAATAGTAAAATCAATCTCATTATTATTCGGTACATCATTATCAGCACCCCAATCAATATTACCAGCTTCTATATTGCCATCATCATAATTGATTTCTTCAAAATTATTTGTATCTACATTATCTATACCACCAAAATCAATCTACAATTAATTTAAATTTTTAAATTTTTTGTTGCTGATAATCAGTTCTTTTACATACTTCATTTTTTTGTTGATTATCGTCCAACGTTACGTCAATTGTAAACGCAGGAGTTTCAATTGAAATCGGAGCTTCATTATAAAGAAATTGATAAACGGTTGTATTACCAAAACCTGATATATGCCGAATTAATGATAAACTATCATCAACGCCAGTAAATTCAGAATATAAATTAACAGCTTTTCCTAATAAAGAAAAATGTTCTGCAATTTTATCATAAATATGAGGAAGTTCGTTTAATTTTTCAGCTAATTCCCTGCGTACGAATTTCCCATCTATACCTAGCTGTTGACACAACTGATTATGCTCTGACCTTATTATATTTTCAGATTTTCCTAAATCAATTATCTTTTTTTCTGATTCATCACTCAGTTGTTCAAATTTAGTAATTTGTTTTCTTAAACTTGGAACTTCATATTGGATATTTCTTACTAAAATCTGATACCTCATTTATTTGAAGAAGAAAAAATACTAAATATATATATATATATATATATATATATATATATATATATATATATATATATATATATATATATATATATATATATATATATATATATATATATATATATATATATATATATATATATATCTATTACCTGTGCAGCTTCAGCTAAGTATGTGCTGTCTCTTTCATATAATTTAACTACATCTTGCCAATCAATCATCCGCTGGCTTCTATACATTCCAAACACATTTTTGGAATCAGCTTCCGTTTTCTTCAAAATTTCTATTATCTCAAGACAGTGAAAGTAGTTTATATCTAGTATGAAAATTTATTTAAATAGTAATATGTTTTCAGGATATTTTAACTTACGTGCACCAGCTAAAAGTTTTATTAAAGAATCATCGGCAGGCATATCTTTAATTGCATTATTTATTTTATCACGAATATTAGGTACAGCAGTATGCCAATTTTTCTGCACTAATCGTCTACTAACTAACCATTCTTGCAATTTTCCCGTATGGATGTCAATTGGTATATCTTGCTCCTTAAAAAAAATACTTATACGTAGTTTTAAACCATAAATAATATTAAAGTTATAACTTACATTCATTTTTCTATTATTTCTCTTATTTGCAACGTCGAAACACGTCAAAATATTATCGTCAAAATGTCTAATGTCAACATTTCGAATTACCAACATAACAAACAAGTTTTTTTTATAAATTTTTCGATTCCCAACAGTGTACTTTCATGGAACGTTATTTTTTTTTTAATTCATTTTATTTATATTTTTCGTCACAGATAATATATATAACAATACAATTTGTAATTAAATAAGTTATAAAAGTTTTGGAACTAACGAAACTAAAAATATCCAAACCGATAATATATTCCTGGGATATTCAAATATTTTAACGGCTAACGAAAATTCTACATTTTCATCCGAAATTAAATGTATACCCGTACTTTTTACACGATCAACAATGGAAGATAAACTTATATATGGTAAATTGATAGGAAAACCATTTACCTAAAAATAATAAAATTATAATGTATTCCAATGGAAGGGTATTTATTTACTTTGTATGATGTGAATATAAAACTTAATTTGTCTTTATACTGCTCAGTATTGTATTCAAAACAAATGCTTTGTTCTAAATCTAGTAGAAGTTTAGAAAGATTTTCATTTACATATCTGAAATAAAATGAAATTGTAGTAAAAGTAATATCATTTATGTATCCAAAATAAATCTTACCTATTCCATATTGTTTTTCGATGCGTTCTCCACGAACTTATTTTTTTTACCAATTTTAATTCAATAATTCGTTGAAGTTCGATGATTTCTGAAGATGCCGTATATTCATAATTTAAATCGTGGATCAACTCTGTTGGAGCTTCAATATTTTTAGTAAATAATGGTCGCCAATCTCGAGATTTGGTAACATCAAATTGGGTCATATAAACTCTGGTTTCCCTTTGAATATTGCCCCACATATTTTTCTCATTTATAAGACTGTATACTGTTATCAACGGACAATAAATATCTTTGCTACTAAATTTCTTACCACTCACGGGATCAACTATAAAATATTCGTTTAACTCTTTTATTAAAACATAAACTGAATTTCCTCCCGAAAGTCCATATCCCAAAATTGCCCAAGCGTTAATCCCCAGTGTTATATAAAAACATGTTAATAGAATACCAAGATCTTTCGATGAGGCACAAGTAAGATTTAATATTAACTGTAAAATTGACAAATAAATATTGCAAATTTATGATTTTTTAAATAGTTTAAACGGACATTATTTGTTAACCAAACACCATCCAAATCTGTACAAGGATCCATCGTTTGAAAAACTGGAATAAGAGAAACAAACCGTCTAATCAATTGCTCAGCATCATCACTATGATCAAATGGTATTGAAATTTTTCCAATTAATCTTGTGATACAGACACGAGTCCCATTTATCAATGTAACCAAACTATGCTGAGGTCTTGCTGGAAACTCATTGTTATACTCAAATTTCCATATTTCGATTAGTGATTTAATAGAAAGTAATTCCGTAGATTCCAAACAATTCATTTGTAATTTTTCAATTTCAAAAACAGGATCGACCGAGATATACAAAGATATATGAGTATTGCCACGGACATCAGGTAAGTTTCCAAAAATAATTGTAGACTGTTCGTTAGTACTGAAAGGCGATTTTATATATCCTAATAACAGAGATGGAATATTTATTTCAAATATGCCTTCAATCTGAAAATATAAAAGTAATATAGTTTGTTGGTTTTTGACTGGTTTTTGTCTTACTCGTTGAATTGAAAATATTGTACTAATCGGAATACGTAATTCACCAATCCACTTGCTTGATATTCTTTGATATATATCTGTTGTTCTAGATCGATCATCTTCTAATAAATCTTCTATATATTCATCAAATAGTTGAATAGATAAGGATCCTTTCAGTACGCTCATTTTTTTACTAAAACAAAATTAAATTAACTGAAATTTTAATTGTATGCGAAATAAATAAACTAACTTAATTATTAAAGTCAGTTGTTCATTCCATGTAGGATTTGATCCTTCGGCTGTTGATGTACGAGCTATTTTATCTTTGTAACTAATGGAGACATATGGGCGAACGTTAACAGTTTTGTATGCTAAATACATAAAAAATATTTTTAAATTTTAAATCGAGAAATATGATTAAGAGTAGATAGAATTTACACTGTGGCGTTGTTGAATTTGTACTATTTTTTCTGAAATGTGGATTTTGTTCTTCATTCCGAATTGGTATACCAAACGCACGTTCAACATTAACGATAATATTAAACAATTGTATGTTATCAAGACGATAAGATTTACGAATATCGTGAGTTTTTCGAGTCGGCTTTAACGGTCGTTTTGGTCCAAATATTTCCAAAATTGCAAGACTAAGAGAACTGGAAGGTATAGCGGAATAGGTAAAGTTACATCAACCTCAAATAAATTTTACTTACCTGAAAGTTGGAACTTCATCTCCAATCAATACATCATTTTCTTCTTTATCTTTATGTATTAATTTTAAATGATGTGTAATTGCTTCATAGACATTTTTTAAATATTTATTTCCACGATGACGTTGAATATCGATTGGATCCATTCCAAAAGCTTCCTCAACAATATTAAAGTCTTCTGGGACCTCGATTTCACGATCATTTGATGGAATTAATTTTAAATTCTTAAACTTTAAATTTTGATCATCCCGACCCTTTAATAAATTGAATCGAACATTTTGATTCAGCTCATCTTGGGAACAAAATGCAATCAAATCTTCATTGAAACGAAACAAATTCTGACTTCCCCTTTCTTTTTTTATAGTGGTTTTTGTGTTGATAGCATCAATCAATAATTTATTATCAGGATCTAATGGATCAATAATAAAATCATCATACCATGATTTTAATTTTGTTGTAATTTCTTCATTTTTCGTTATCGGATTTCGATGGAAATTTTGACTTTTTTTATTTTCATCCAAAAATAACCATCCCATTTTCATTTTAATAGTTCCGGACATGTATTTTGTACTATCTTTTGTTTGATTTTTTGATTCCGCTGTAAAGTCAATTTTCTGATATTCGATTTCTTTAAAAATTTCATTTGTATCTGGTAATGGTAGATAGAGGGTGCAAATATGTGATGATATTTTTAAAGAATTTTGTTCATAGATCTAAATAGATTTTTAAAAAAATTAAGAAAAATTAAAAGAAAAATCTTGGTGTGGAAAATAAAACCACAATTGTTCAACTAACCAGAACAATTTTGGTTTTATTTTTCGAATGTTTCAGCAGTACAACCACAGGAAGTCAAACTGAAACCTGATACAAGTGTCCCCTCTAACACTACATGGTTCCAATACGAATTGAAAAGTCACAACAATTTCATTGACATACGAGCACTTGTAGATTTGTGAGTGCAGTGCTATTTTAGCCGTTGGATTGATAAAATGTTTGTATGTGGTGAGAGCTAAAGGGTGGTGTATTTTTACTTATTCTATCGATTTGCGTCATGATTGGCCAGTTACTTAACTTGAGTAGTGATATCTTCAGTAAATAATTCAAAGACTTAAAGCACAATTCCCATTGAATTCCTTCAAAATATATCAATAGCTACATACAAACATTAAAACGAAATGAGAACTCGACCCCTTGTTGAATATTGTGGGTTTACACCTTTATAGCCACACAATGGTCAACTTGAAATTTTTGATGAAAGTGATCAGCCTTTTTATACATCAGTATTACCATCAGTCACTATATTCACTATGCAGCACTAAAGATTGTTTTGCATCTTAGTCTAATTTATGCATGAAGTGGCTCAACATATACCTGCTTACACCTCAGTCTGGCGTTACAGAGCTGAATTATTTAGATGCACCGTCCCTGCATGACCTGGCGAATTCGGGTAAGACGGGGACATTCGGGATATTTGTTTATATCCGTAGAAGCTCAGAAAGGATTGTAATAGTAAAGCAAATATTTTGATGTTAACAGATGACTTTGTGTCTATTATGGCAGTTGCTTGTGTTTCTGGGTTCAAGCAATTTATATTTCAGGATCGCATTCAAATGGCATCGAAAAAAATGAATGGTTCTAAAGCAAAGAAAAGTGATGTAGACCTGAGCAGTGATGTAGACTTGAGAGTAAAGATCAATTAAAATTGTAAAACGATGCGTCGTAGTCCTTCTAGATGGTGTTAATTAAGACCTGATACAAGGTTAAATACAATAGTAGTAATCTAATCTACTAATAAAAATTTAAATTGTGTTATCCAACCGAATTCAACTTACCTCCATTTTTATTTTTTTCGGAAGCAAGGTAGTTAATTTAACCGTAAATAATGCATTAACATTAATGGTAAAATCACAATTCAAAACTATCTCTTTTGGAGAAGTAACATTATCATTATCAAAAACCAATTTTATAAAATATTTTGTTTTTGATAAAAGGGCTCGTCGTTGTTGAACCTTTGGATGACTTATAGCTTCTGTTAATGCTATTTCAATCAATTCTACTTCAAGTTTTGGTTCGCCAGGATGTCGCAACGATCCAATAAATATTTTTGTTAAATATTCACGTATTTTTTCGATTTCAGGTTTTTTAATTTTTTGAATAAACTCGATACTTGTTAGCTCCCCCTGACTCTCATTTTCGGTAATACTCTTTAGTTTTCTTTTTTCTTGGTAATATATTTCAAGTTTTTCATTATAAATTTCAATTAATTCTGTATCAAAACGTTCATTCCATATTTTTTGATCGTTTTCAAAATTAGTTTCTTCCTTTTTAATTACTAATTTTAATGTTGTATAGTTATAGCCTTGTTTTTCTCTAATAATTTTTAAATTTTTCCAGCTTTCCAAAAGACTTTTTAATAAACTTAAATCATACTTTTCTTCCCTATGCAAACGATTACGATAGCTGGTCAGATCTTTCTTATATTTTTTTAACTCCGCAATGTCTTTTACATTCAAATTATCATCGTCATAATTTTTTAACATTTCTCGTAAATTTTGTAATTTAGTTTTATACTTTTCAGTTAGATTATTTTGTTTTCTCCCAATATAATCACTATAATAATTTTCGATTTTCTTAGCCAATATCTCTTCTTCATTGAATAAAGGATGATGATGAAAAACTATTTCTTTAATCTCAATTCGTATAATTCGATTTTCTAAAACATGTGATGAAATGTTCTGGGAAAGATCAACGGGTGGGATATAGACTGGTATTATTCTATCCACAAGACGAGATTGTTGAATTTTTTTACCGGAATAATTTTGAAATATTAAATCAGTTTCGGAAACAAATCGATTTAAAAAACGATTTTTATTGTTCTTGGAAATATTTGGAGAGTCAGGCACATAAAGTCCTTCATTTTCTAAAATTCTCATATTCAAAAGTTCAGGCGCAAATCTTTCCTTTTTCGACGGAAAATATAAATGATCATCAGTTAAATGCAATTTTTTAACTTCAATTTTTTCTGTTACACTGAAATCATCAATTTGAAGATACGATGATGCCATATGTGTTGGCGACTCATGTATGTTTTCGTTATCAATAATTTCATCAGATTTATTTGAGATATCATTTTCATTTCGACTTGAGTTTGTTGAGGTTGCCAAATGAAAATCAGGTTCACTGATAAAACTTGTAAAAAATAGTTCTTCTTGGTCGAACTGTTGTTTTGATAAGTTTATTTCATCACCCTTTTCTCTTTCTTGAATTATTGTTGTGACTTCTGATTCTTCTTTTAAATAGTCTTTATTTAATTTTAAAATATTTTTAACCGCTGGTGATCGAGTAATGGATGCTTGCCGTTTTTTATTCAAAAACCTTTCCCGAATTATATCTTTATATGTTTTATTGCTCATTTTGGCTTTGCTTATTAAATGGAAGTTAAATTGTTAAAAGCCCCAAACGATGATAATGCAGATTTGTTATTTGCTGGTTACCAATAGCAACGAGATTAATATTGCGTTTACATCGATAGCAAAATATAACAGGTAGTATTTTTTATTACAACCACCCTCATATACGTTAAGAACTGTTCTAAATAAAAAAAATAGGATTTAAACTTTCTATGAAATATATTTACTTAAACTTTAATTTCTTTTATTTCAACTCTCCACATGCATATATTGTCACTTTTTGATTTGGGGTTCCACCTTTTGAGCCACATTTTTCAATTTTTCGTACAACATCCGCTCCACTGATTACATGGCCAAAAACAACATGTTTACCATCAAGCCAATTTGTTCTAATAAATAATATGAGAATATAATAAAATCTAGTAGTTGAAACTTATTAATGGGTATGAAACTTACTTTGAGGTACAAATAAAAAATTGAGATCCATTTGTATTTGGTCCAGAATTTGCCATTGACAATGTTCCAAAGCCTGTGTGTTTTAAATCAAAATTTTCATCTGCAAATTTTCGACCATAAATAGATTTGCCACCTGTTCCATTGTTATTTGTAAAATCACCACCTTGACACATCTAAATTGCCGATAAGTAATTTAAGTAAATATTAACTACAATTACAAAATATAAAAGTGGAAATTTCTTACAAATTCTGGAATAATACGATGCAAAACACTTCCTTTATAACCAAATCCCTGCTCATACGTACATAGTGCTCGAAAATTCTCAGCAGTTTTTGGAACAACATCCGCTCTTAATAGCATAACTATCCTACCAATATCACTGCTACCAATTTTGATATCAAAATAAACCTGAGGATTTCGTTTTTCTTCAGGTTTTTCTGGAACTACTTCTGTTGGTTCTAATACTGGTTGTTCTGTATTTTCTTCAGTTTCATCATCCGGTCCGTCTAATGTTGCACCTGCATGTTTTTGTAGCCACGAATCTTCAGCCCATACAGGACGATTACTTCCTTCTTTTATTCTTTGTGGTTTGGCTAAGTTAACTCGTATTGTTCGTCCATACAATTCTGCATCATTCTAGAAATCAAATATAATTTTTTCATTAGGAATTGGGTTCAATTTATAAATAATTACAGTTATCGTCATTTTATTTTACCATATTGTCAATTGCAGCTGCTGCATCTTCTGGAGTTTCAAATTCAATAAATGCAAATCCTCTATGCTTCTGCGTTTCGTAATCAATAGGCATTTGTATATCAACTAAATCTCCAAACGGAATAAAAGCATCATTTAAAAGTTTTTCGGTTACTTCTTCTGCTAGCCCTCCAACATAAATTGTACGTTTATCACTGGAAATACTCATACTTTAAGAGTTAATAATAAAATGTGATTGTTGTTAAACACTTTAAACCGTTATTTGGTGTAATAATATTATAAATAGTTTATTGTGTTTTAATTTTCTCCATTATAATGAAAAGTTTTCAAACAACTGTCAAAAATTTGACAGCTTAGTAGAATACACACAAAACTCCATGTGTGAAAATTGCAGTTTTTTAAAACAGAACTAAAATGCCGAAGGAGCAATTCCGAGAGGCTGCATTAATTAAAAAAATGTAATATTACAAATTCAAAATAGTCAATTAATATCCTAATTAATTTTCTTATTTACTTAGATCACATGTTCAATTTGGAATTGACAGTCCAGAATCAATACAACAAGAAGCACACATACATGTTGTTGCCAAAAATTTATATGACCAAGGAGCCTGTCGAATTCCGGTTAAATATGGAGTTCTTGATCGACGGATGGGAGTTAGTCAGAAAGATACCGTCTGTGAAACTTGTTACCAAGGTTTAAACGAATGTGTTGGACATTTTGGATATTTAGATTTAGCATTGCCAGTATTTCATGTGGGATTGTTTCGTGCTACAATTACTATCCTGCAAACCATTTGCAAAAAATGCGGTTATGCATTACTCAAACCGGAGGATAAAAAGGCATATTCCAAAAAATTAACAAACCCTGGTTTAACATACTTGGCAAAAAAATCTTTACATTCACAGGTAATGTAAATTATAATTTCTTTAGACTTATTAGTTCTAACACAATTCCTTTAGATTTTAGTTAAAGCCAAAAAAAATCTTAAATGTCTGAACTGTGGAACTACAAACGGACCGGTTAAAAAAGGGCCTGGTTTAATGAAAATAGTTCATGAACCTTTTCGTGGAAAGAAGGCCACAGATCCTATTATTACAAATGCACTAGGTAAAATTATGCCACAAACGTAAAAAATCAAAAAATAACCTTTCATTATCTTTATAAAACAGACGAACTGCTTGCAGTATCTGAAGGCAATAGGGAATTGAATCAAGTAATTAATCAAAGCGCATTAATCCAAGAATTAAATCCTCTTCAAGTATTAGATTTATTTCGAATCATGCCTAAGTCTGATATTCCCTTACTTGGTATGACTGCTCCAGATGCGTCTCCAGCCAACTTAATCATAACTAGAGTTTATGTCCCTCCTGTTTGCATTCGTCCGTCAGTGGTGGCAGAAGTTAAAGCAGGAACGTATGTTCATTCGTATAGATAACTGAACTTCTGAAAAAGCTATTTTTCCTTTTCAGAACCGAAGATGATTTGACCATGAAACAAAGTGAAATATTATTAATCAATGATGTAATAGCAAAACACATGAGTTCCGGTGGTAAAATTGAATTGATACAGGAAGATTGGGATTTTTTGCAGTTACATGTTGCACTTTACTTTAATAGTGAAGTTCCAGGAATACCATTAAGCATGATAGTAAGTCATTTGACATTGATTCTAGCTTATGCATCGTTTAATTTTATTATTTTTCGATATAGCCGAAAAAATCAACAAGAGGAATTGTTCAAAGGCTAAAAGGGAAGCAAGGTCGATTTCGTGGTAATTTATCCGGAAAACGTGTCGACTTTTCCGGACGCACAGTAATTTCACCCGATCCAAATTTAATGATACATCAAGTCGGTGTACCAGATAGGGTTGCCAAAATATTAACATATCCAGAGCGTGTGAATCCTTCAAACCTACAAAAAATGAAACAACTTGTTCGAAATGGAACGGAAAAACATCCTGGTGCGAATTATGTCCAACAAAAAGGAAGTGCGTTTAAAAAATATCTTGCTTATGGAAATAGAGATAAAGTGGCGCAAGATTTAAAATGCGGTGATATTGTGGAACGACATTTAGCAGATGGTGATATTGTTTTGTTCAATCGCCAACCGAGTTTACATAAACTTAGTATAATGAGCCATATTGCGAAAGTACAACCCCAGAGAACGTTTAGATTCAATGAATGCTGTTGTACTCCTTATAATGCTGATTTTGATGGAGATGAAATGAACTTACATTTGCCTCAGACAGAAGAAGCACGCGCAGAAGCTTTGGTTTTGATGGGGGTAATTCAATTAAAATTATTATGTCTTGCTTTAAATCTATTTAAGTTGTGTGTTTTAGAATAAATCAAATCTGGTTACACCTAAAAATGGTGAATTACTTATTGCTGCTACACAAGATTTTATAACTGGAGGATATTTACTCACCCAACGTGATGAATTTTTAACCAAAGAACAAGCAATGCAATTGGCAGCAACTATGCTATCCGGACCAGATTCTAACATGAATATTGATATGCCACCACCAGCTATTTTAAAACCCCGACGATTGTGGACAGGAAAACAAATTTTTAGTTTAATCTTGAAACCTAATTCAAATTCAATTGTTAACGCAAATTTATCAACCAAGGGAAAAATTTATACCGGAAATTTGGATATGTGCATTAAAGATTCCTATGTTATTATAAGGAACTCGGAGCTAGTGTGTGGATCGATGGATAAAGGGACACTTGGTTCAGGTTCCAAAACTAGCATTTTTTATGTTATCTTAAGAGATTTTGGTGAAGAATATGCTACAAGATCGATGTGGAGATTAGCTAGAATGGCATCATATTTTATGATGAATAGAGGTTTTTCTTTCGGAATTTCAGATGTTACTCCAAGTCGCAAATTGTTAGAAGAAAAACAAAAATTATTGGACAGCGGATATAGAAAGTGTGACGATTACATTGAGAAAATGAAAAAAGGGACATTACAATGTCATCCTGGTTGTACACCGGAAGAAACTTTGGAAGCGGTCATGTTAAAAGAATTATCAAGTATTCGTGAGTTGGCTGCGAAAGCTTGTTTCAGAGAATTACATCAAACAAATAGTGCACTTATAATGGCACAATCAGGATCTAAAGGATCTAATATAAATATATCACAAATGATTGCTTGCGTAGGCCAACAAGCTTTGAATGGTAAACGAGTACCAAACGGGTTTGAAGATAGAGCTTTACCACATTTCGAAAAGAAATGTAAGCATTAGTTTTGAAGACTTAGTTTTGAATAAAACATTTAATTTTCTTTGTTTTTTTCCCAGCTAAAATTCCGGCTGCTCGTGGTTTTGTGCAAAACAGTTTCTATTCTGGTCTTACCCCAACTGAATTCTTTTTCCATACAATGGCGGGGAGAGAAGGTCTCATTGACACAGCTGTTAAAACTGCTGAAACCGGATATCTACAACGTCGTTTAGTGAAATGTCTTGAAGATTTAGTTATTCATTATGACGGGACTGTACGTAATGCTATAGGAGAGGTAGTAGAATTCACGTATGGCGGTGATGGACTTGATCCTGTTTGGATGGAAGCGAAACATAGACCGGTTGATCTACCACGTCAATTAAACCATTCAAGAACAATATATTCGTTTCGTGATCAAAAACCCCTGCGTTCCCATGAAATTATTCCTACAGCAGAGAAAATTTTAGCAAGCCCTGATTTTCACGAAAGTAGAGATGACTATAAAAAAGAATGTTTAGATTTTCTCAAATCATTCAGTGAGAAGCTAGAAAAAACACAGCAAAAGTACGCTAAATACAGACCAGTCGCTGATGAAATAGAACGAACAACTCCAGGTCATGTTGCCGTGTTCCTAGAAGATGTTCGTAAAAAATATAATCGTGCGATTATAGAACCAGGCACAGCTGTTGGAGCTGTTGCAGCTCAAAGTATAGGCGAACCTGGTACACAAATGACGCTTAAAACTTTTCATTTTGCTGGTGTTGCTTCTATGAATATTACACAAGGAGTACCACGTATTGTTGAAATTATAAACGCATCAAAAACTATTTCAACGCCAGTAATTACAGCTGAAATTGAAAATAATACTAGCATGGAGTTTGCGCGGCAGGTCAAAGCAAGAATAGAGAAAACAACTTTGGGTGAAGTTGGTTAAATTCAACTGTAATTTAGTCAATTTCTATTTAAAAACATATAATTGCAGATTTCATCGTTTCTTCGAGAGGTGTACAAAATGGATGATTGTTTTCTATTAGTTAAACTGGATTTGGAAAGAATTCGGGTTCTTGGGCTAGAAATCAATGCACACACCGTTAAATACTCGTAATTCTGTTTAGTTTATATCATTGAAAATTCATGATAATTAAATATTTTTTATTTTCAGAATGTGTGTTTCCAAAGTGCGGCTTAAACCAAATCAAATCGATATTATTGGCCATTCTTTATTGATTATACGACCGGATATGGGTAAACATAGTCAAACTTTAAATATTGAATTACAACGATTAACAATAGCGATTCAAAACGTTGTTGTTGCCGGTTTGAATGCAGTTTCTCGTGCTGTTATCGCTGTAGATGATTCTCGTTCACCATCAACTTATAAATTATGTGTTGAAGGCTCGGGTTTGAGAGATGTAATGGCAACTTACGGTGTAATTGGCAGTAAAACTAAAAGTAATAATATTTGGGAAGTCTTTAATACACTTGGAATTGAAGCAGCTAGAACAACAATTATGACAGAAATTACAGATGTGATGGAAGGTCACGGAATGACTGTGGATTACCGACATATAATGCTGCTTGCTAGCCAAATGACTAGTCGAGGAGAAGTTTTAGGGATAACAAGACATGGATTAGCAAGAATGAGAGAGTCTGTATTTAATTTAGCCTCGGTAAGATAATGTTTTTTTAGTAAAAACAATTTTGTTGATTTTCTATTTTAAATTTATTTTTAGTTTGAAAAAACTGCTGACCATTTATTCGATGCCGCGTATTATGGACAAACTGACGCAATCGATGGAGTGTCTGAACATATAATTTTAGGAATGCAAGCACATATAGGTACAGGAATATTCAAATTGATTCATAATCATAAAGATATTGCTTTAGATACTACATCAGATACTATCTTTAAAGCCAATTTTTAATATTTTTTTAGGAATTAGTGAAATCAATTTTGATTTAATAAAATTGTAATAAAAACCGATAATCATCTTTAAAAATCTTTCCCCACTACTTACTGAATAGATTGTTGTGGCTATGTTTAGAAACATCTAAAACAGAATACAATCTATTATACTTCGTTACTAATTGCTCCGTTCTACTCAAAACTGCTTACTGCTCAAAACTGCTATAAATATTCGAGAGGAAGGTCGTACGAACAATTTATAGTTCAGGTAAGCATGAAGAAAATGCAACAACCAACTAAGGTTCATTTGACGACAACACTGACATGAGGAAGTTATTCCAGACCTTCCTGTAAGACATTCCAACTGCAACCACGTTTAAACGAAAAGAATAAAAGTTGATTCGATAAAATACAAAACCCTTACATCGTTTCAAACGCCAGAGTGCTCAATTTATAATAAATTACCTAATCCGTAGGCCAAACAAACCATTTTCTGCTAATGCATAACTTATTTTATTTAAACTACTTAACACTAAAACAAAGCACATCTATATAATTCTCCTTATCTATGTCTCATATAGTAGTCAATAACGGTTGAAAACGCTGCAAAGCCAGCAGCTCCTAAAATTCCTGCCCTAAGCCCCGCTCGCAAGCCAATCAAACCACCAGTTACTCCCCCTGCATATGTTCCATTTTTCCAATCACTTTTCCCTCTACTCTAAAATTTGAAAACATATGACACAATGCATAAATTAAAATACCCTTTAAAATATTACGGATTCGATTGTACACTCCACAGCTGAAAAAACCATTCCAATCATTGCAAAATTTTTAGCATAACCATGTGTTGTTGTTCTCATTTCTCGAAAAACTTCACGTGCGGTTTGTTGTTTTTCAACAGCAGCAACATTTGGTGAAACAGATGAACTAAATAAACCTATTGCAGCTCCTAAGCCATATCCTATAACACACGCCATAAACGATTTGAAAAAACAACTTTCAAATATATTTTCAATTATTTTCTCTTCATTTGTTTTAATTTTTACGGGAAAAACATTTTGTGGAATAATAACATTTTCACGATATCTAAAAAAACGATATTTAATTTATAAATAATTTTTAAAGAAAATTGAAATATATTTTACCTGTACAAGTTTCCTACAAAATGACGAGCCATTTCATCCATTTCTGGATGGCCAAAAAATACAGCTGGTTTTGATTTATCATCGTGATCGTCCGGCTTCTTAGGAGGAGGTATAGTGGGTAACAAACTCATTTTTCTGTATTTATTTTTTACAAACTAGATTTAATTCATAATCAACATTTTTTTTAAGCAGCAAATGTTTGGTTAATTGAGTAATTTAACAGCTGTTCAGATGTCAGTTTCACATGTGAGCCGATTTACACAACAACCTATTTATAATTTTGAGTATTTTATAATTATTTTATTTAATAGTAATTGAATTTGAAATATACTATTTCACGTTATCAATAAGCTATAAACGGTTTATGATTTCTTAATTTATATCATACTATCTAGAAATCTTATCACAAATGTCAAAATTTCATACGCCATAATTATTGTTTTTTAATAACCTTCACAATCTACATCCACACAAAAAGTCAAAGCACTGTGACTGATGTCGATCGGTTCATAATTAATTTACTCTGTTATTATAATTATTTTAAAAAGCATTTATAAATCTAATTTCTTGCATTTATCTAAAATTATATAGTGATAAATTTGATTAGTACTTACATATAATGTCATCTGTTTGTAAATTTACAAAACTTCCAAGTTTATGGAAACTTTCTTCACGGTAATTTTAAAATGAAAAAAATATCTATTTTCAAAAATTATATAAACATATTTATAAAAATAGATTTTTTTTTGTAAACAGAACTTTTTCAACTAGTTCAACTGTGTTCAATGAAAATTCATGGCTTAGTAAATTGCTTGTGCGAAAAATCGAACCAACGAAAGAGGCACATAGCCGCATGCTTAGTGATAAGGAGATTATTTATGCATTACACACACATAATATTCGTCCTGATTCTGTTACTAACTACTTAGAAAATTAGTAAGTATTTTTGGGTATTTACTTGCGATAAAATGACAAAATAATTTTATTCTTAGTCAAAAAACTGTTGCTATTATCAATTCGAAAAAGGATGATTTATGCTGTGATTTAATAGCATCTTGGTCCGTCCAAGTAGGTGATATGGATCAATGTCTACATTTATGGCGATACACTGGAGGGTTTGAAAAAATTGATCAAGCGAAAGAAGACCTTTGGAGTGATGAGGTATTTTAATTTTTAATAATTCTGGAAAGAGCTTTCTGATATATTTTGTTTAATGTATCTTCATGTAATCTTGTGTTCCAACATTTACTTCACGCTTATAGATGCGTAAAGTGGAAACTTTGTTTTCGTGGTGTATGACTGAGACAGTTCCAAAGTGCGTTGGTTCCAAAGAGGACTTTGAGACGCGATTTGTTTATGCAGGCAGCTATGCAATTTTTTTGACCATTCAAATTGTTTCTCAATGGACGAACTTGAATTAACTTGTAGAACTACATATTTTGAAGGGATCCTATTCGTTTTGGTCGTTAGAATTCTGAGATTGTACTAATTTTCTTAAAAGTTTGCTTAATTCCAGAATCTATAATGAAGTAATCTAAAAAGTTTACTTTTTTCGGTTCAGAAACACACTCTAACTGACTTGATAACTAAAATTTGAAATTATTTTAAATTGATATAGATAGCGTTAAGAAAATTATACTCAAAATCACATAAAACTCAATTTAGCTGATTGTTAAAATGCCATGATGTAAGGAATGGCTATGAACATTTGTAACATTGTTTGGGGCACGTCAGTTCCACACGCAGCTATTAATAATTTACATGATAAAGTGATTTTGATCACGGTCCATTCATAAACCTCGTTTACACAAAATAAAATTCAACTTTGGCTATTTTGGGGGAAGTGCAGTTAGTGTGGGAAACTCAAAAAACGCTATGTTATACCCTTTCTGTTATTAAAAATGAAATTAATTTTTTTACGGAATATTCAGTGAATCTGTTGTCGATACCAGAGCTTTATGTAACAATTAAAATTTAAAAAAAAAAAAATTTATTAAAAGAAAAAAAAAATTGTTCCCACACTAACCGCACTTAAGCCATGGAGGAATGAAAAAAGTTGCATTGCGATACCTTTGCATTCCGAGAAATTTGTATGATGATAAGTGAAAGTTTAAATGAAAAATAACCTGTCCCAAGCCACCCTCTAATAAATATTTCGTAAATTGATGAGTCTTATATGTTTTACAAAGTCTACTTCAATGACTTATAGAAACGGCCGCCGATTATGAACTTTTATTCTAAATAACGGCGCAGTCCAAAAGTAAGATTGATCCGCTAAAAGCAATAAGTAGCAACGTTTAGCGTCTAAGAAACCGATATCGATTGAGAAGATGCGCTGAGCTTTGCAGTTCCGAGATCGATCTGTTTCTGAACATTCATTTCTTTCAGTGTGGTAAAGAGGAACAACACGATGAAAACTTGTAACCGATTTGAAGCGCTTTGAAGTTTCTTTCAGCTTGTTTATTGGTTCTTCGCTAACAGACAGAATTTTCAAAGCTTATTGTCGAAAAATTATCCGTTGCTAAAAATCTCGTTTCTCTGAAACTTAATTGTTTTCCTGTCGTTGAGTGTGACGCTATTTATTCGAGAATTTGTGGTTTCGCCTAAACGAGTAAGGGATTTTTGCATGTCTGCTTTGCAGAATTCACAAGGTCACTGATGGCATCACCCAACTTGTCGAGGATGTCCGCGACAATTCACTGAAGACCAATTTTGATTTCGCGAATTTAAATTCCACTTCTAAAAGATTGAACCTAGGCTTGACGTTTTTATCGAGATAGATTGTTTATTTTTTTTTTTAATTAGATTCTTTCTCCAGCCGTGTATTCACTTCTATTGATTCTTCTCTTAATTTCTTTTGGTTATTTTTAGGGTTCCGTTTTTTATACGGAACGCTATTGGTGAGAGCAAAACGTGTTTTTCACATTATTTCGATTATCTCGATTACTATAAATCCAATGAACCTCAAATTTGGCATGCGTATAAAACTAATCTGCCCACACAAAATGAGGAGTTGAAAAATAAATAAAATGGTTTTCGTTTGGTTAACAGGGCTACGATGTGAGGCCTTTGAGAAAATACATTTTTATATCGAGTCAAGTAGGGTATCATATGAAAGGGCTTCACTTCAGTATTTCTAAAAAATGTATTTTGGAATTTTACACCCCACCATTTTTTGGTGTATTTCTATTTCTAAATAACGGCGTTTTCTGTATGTTTTCTTTCCTCGATTAGCTCCGAACCTAAGTAATCGAAAATCTTAAAAAGTATTTTGAATGATAGAAAAATTAGTAAGTTTTTAAAGAAAAATATAGTAAAGTACCAAATACTAATAATTATATTTATTAAGGGGAGGATATGAGAAGGGGTAAATACACCATTTAAAACCCGGTCAAGTGGGGTTTCATTTGAAAGAGCACAAAAATTAAGAAACATTACAATTTTTAGAATTTTGCGATGCACCGTTTTTGAATTATTCTCAAAAAAGTGCAACAAAAAGTTGGCCCCCCCACCCATACGTTTCTTCGTTGATTGACAGAAAAATTTGAAAAAGTTCAGAGATAGGAAATTTACATAAATCCTTAACGAAATATGCATCGAAGCCTCAAGTGATTTTATTTCTATGTGTTTAGGGGATGGGAGTGGGGAAGGGTGAAAAATATGTTTTTTGGCTCGCATGAGTGGGGTGTCATTTAAAAGAACACCAAAATTAAGAAACATCACAAATTTTTTTAGAATTTTGCGATGCACCGTTTTTGAATTATTCTATAAAAAGTGCAAGAAAAAGTTGGTCCCCCCCCTATACGTTTCTGCGTTGATTGACAGAAAAATTTGAAAAAATTCATAGAGATAGGAAATTTAATAAACCCTTAATGAAAAATATAGCGAAGCCTCAAGTGGTTTTATTTCTATGTGTCTAGAGGGGATGGGAGTGGGGAAGTGTGAAAAAAAGGTTTTTTGGCTTGCATGAGTGGGGCGTCATTTGAAAGAACACCAAAATTAAGAAACTTTACAATTTTTTAGAATCTTGCGATGCACAGTTTTTGAATTATTGTCAAAAAAAGTCCTATTTTTAGTGTTAACACCACCCAACCCCTAAATTTCGTCGATGATTAACAGAATTGAGTCGTTTCTTAGCTATCATAAACAGCTATGTATAACATTTAACCTAAAGTAATATTTTTTATATCACTTCAATCAATTTAGATGAGATTGACATTTACTATTGATATTTACGATGAACCATTTATTTTTTATGTGTCTATGGTCTGACAATATAAACCCTTTACAACACAACTTTATGTTAATTATTTTGATACTGTTTTCTTTACATTCACGGAACCCTTGACGAGCGAATTTTATTCGCACTTGTCTGACTTTTTTTAATGTTATCATAATTGAATTAGAATTTTTTCCAAGCAAAATTGATATTAGCTAAGTCCAAACACCAAACAGTGCAACACCAAAAATTATTCTATACTTTCAGGAATATTTAAGATTGATGAAAGAAAGGGGAACATTTTTAAGATCAAGACATTTGCAATATTTACTTGCATTTAGTTATTGGCCACAAATTAAATTAAGAGAAGATAAAAACATTTACGAAATGAGATCATATAGATTGACACCAGGAACCATGATTGAATGGGGCAATAATTGGGCTCGTGCTATTAGCTATAGACAAAATAATGATGAACCATTTGCTGGCTTCTTTTCACAAGTTGGACGACTTTATAATGTTCATCATATTTGGTGTAAATACATAAAATATTATTTACCGTTAATCAAGAATCAATCATTAATCTGATTAAATTTTAGGTTATAAATCGCTTCAAGCCAGAAAAGAAACTAGAGAACAAGCCTGGCGACAACCTGGTTGGGATGAATGTGTTGCATATACTGTGCCATTAATTCGAGATATGCATTGTCGAATTTTAGCTCCAACGTCATTTTCACCTACAAAATAGAATTTAGATCAGTACGATGATATCAATTTTTGAAAACTAATATTTTCTTATTAAGAATAATTTTATTTTGTAAATAATAGTTGATTTATTGTTATACTTACTATTTTAAGTCTAAAGTATAAAGATCAGAAAAATTTATAATTAGTTAAGCTATAAACAACTAAAAATACTTATCAATTATGAATTATCATCATATATACATATTATTATTTGCAAAATTGGATTACATTTTTTTAAAAATTGATTTTTAAACGTTTACTGTAAGGAAAATAAATATTTTATGTGTCAAATCAATGTTGGTATAAATTTGCATTTCCAGCTGCAAGTCAACTTACTTAAATGATGGCGAGAAAAATACATATTGTAAACATGTATTTAATTGATAGAAATTAAACACTTATTGTTCTAAAAACATTGAAACCACTATGTGCTGTTGACATAATAACACCTGGCAGTTGTGGATGCCAATGTAATTCTTTTATATCTTTTTGTCCTTGGTGTATAAATAATAACTGAGGTGGTAAATTATTTAATTCAGGTCCACTAGACTCTAAAGCATCATTATCCCTTTCTACAGACAAGTCCCATAGAGCTATTTGATCATCTGCACCACCAGAAGCTAAAACAGTCGATTCTTTTGGATGCCATTCGACAGAAGTTATATGATTTGTATGATGTTTAAACGTTGCAATTGGTTTTTCAGTTTGGAACTGTCGCAAATCCCATATATGTAAAACACCGTCATCACCACCACTTGCAATCAGTGGTTCAGTTTTGTTCCAGGTGATAACGTTAACATCACTTTCATGTGAATTATTACACGTTAACATGCATGCTTTAGCTGGGCTAGCTCTAGTATCCCAAATTCTTATAGTTTTGTCTACTGAACAAGAGGCTAGAACATTTTTTTCATTTGGACTCCATTGTAAATCTTCAACAGAATCTGTATGACCAATCAGGGGACGTTGATCAACTTTCCATCCATCTTCATCAGGTGTCCATATATGAATATCTCTACGACAATCTCCAGAGGCTAACACTCCCGGTTGTGTTAGGCACCAATCTATAGCAAAACCCTCTTGTTGATGTCCGCTAAATGAGGTTACTGGCTTAATAGAATCACCAACTTTATGTTTGTCATACATTTTAAGCTGAGAATAATCACCCACAGCTTGAATTTGTTGATTTAAATTCCAAATATTAACACGTCCCAATTCACTCCAGGTTGCAGCAAATGTTATACCATTAAATGCTGTGGCTCGGATTCTATTTATACAGCCATTATGTTTTATAAGTGCACAATCCATGTGTGGCTTTTTGTCAACATCATCTTCTTCGTCATCATCTGATGAATCTGACTCTTCATCCTCGTCTTTTTCTTTACTAGTTCGATGTAAGTTTGACATTTTCATAACAATCACGCTGAAATTATATATCAAATTAGTTTCAAAATTACTTTGAAAATTTTTATTTATTAACAATAGAATAGAAATTAGATTCCACTAAAGCATTAAATAATCTATAATCTGCAAAAGGCTTACCACTAGAAAATAAAAATGATATAATTTCAAAAACATTCAAGAATTTCTAGGGCATATTTCATAGTTACATATCTCAAATTGCTTATTCATTTATTTATAAATTGTAATAGTTTATAAAACAGGATTTCATTAAGAACTAGAAACATATATTGTTAAAAATTAAGATCCTGATCTAGGCAACAGAAAAAGACTATCGAACAGGGCGAATGAGCAATAGGAGCTCTCCTCGCAAAGAAACAAAAATAGAGAATCTTAGTGGCAAAGAGCCAAGGAAACATCCTAAGCTCAGAGTACCTGATGGGATAGGCATCCAATACAAGATTAAGGAGTTTTCTACAATAAGGGAATTGGCCCATAATATTGCACAGAGAATGTATGAAACACAAACACCACCTCATATGGGTAGACACAGCAAGTTGTGTAAATGAGAACAAGCATGAAGGCTTTATGCTAGGGGAAGTGAGAATAAGATAAATAAGAAATAGTTCTTTACTATAAATAGTGCATCAAAGTGAGAATAAAATAAAAAAAACGAAAAGGAGATGAGAGGACAACGGAAGGAATAAGGAAGTATCTTGGAAATTTTAGTTAAAAAAAAATAAAATAAAAGGGAAAATCAAAAGGACATCAACACAGCGCTGTTAGCTAATTGGATAGTATCCCTCGTGGAAGACATTCTCTCCGCAAAATCATAAAAGTCTCGTCCATACAACGCAATACAATCCCAAGACCATTGTCAATAAGTGGTAATATCAGTGACAATACGAGTTGCAACCTAATATGCAGGGGTAAGTAACAATTGACACTATAAATCCTCACAGAATACCAAATATCCTGCCAGCGTTGATGTTGTACTATAAGGGCAGTACTCTAAAGTCTAAAGGCAGACTGCCTGTCATAAATCAAATTTGACACTGCGATATGGTCTGAGATTTGAACATATATGAGCCGCTCGTAAACTTTCAACAGAACTGTCAAGATCCTGATCAGACGGCATTCGGAGCTGTTGTTTTAGGTCTGAAAAGAATTTTTGCCAGCTTCCATGCAGAGGTGAAGCAACCCACCATAGAATAATTCACAGAAATTACAGAAAGGAATATTAATTTCAAAAATTTAAGAGGGTTCTTGCTAAGACCAACGGCAATAGACGTAAATGAGTAAAAGGTAGCTTTCAATTCTTCACGCGAAACTTGCCGAAACAAAAAAAAGGGTGCTCAGCCCCCGGTAAACTAACATCCACAGACCTGACTAGATCCGGAAATTTATTAGGTTTGTAACCGAGTCATCTTGGAACTTAACCTATTCGATGTTCTAAATTTTCATTCACAAATCATTTGTCGAATCAACTAGACTAAATAGCTAATTCCCAAATAAAGTTTAGCCCTACGTACCATTGTCCTGAATCTATTACGTTATGAACAGAAAAAATCCCAGTTTTCATGCGAACCATCATTTAGATAAGCAGCATAAGCAAAGTCACGCAGGGTAGAGCCTTTCGTACTCAGCATTTCTGGAGTGAGAGAAATGGTAGTGTTTTCTGCCTAAACACACTCACATAGGGAACAAAATTATCAAATAGCGATAGGATAATTTTATTTAAGAAGTTAAGTTTAAAATCAAAGTCAGAGGGCAAAAGTCAGCAGCATTGAAGTTCAATAACACACGCTTGTGAAAGGTATGGTATGGTTAACAGTAGGGTTTCTCATTTCCCGTAAAAATTCAAATCCCGGGAAGCCGGGACAAAAAATAGTAAATTCCCGGGAAACGCTAAAAAGCTAGATTTTTCTAATTGGTTGGTAGAAAAATGTGTAAAATTAAAACAGCACAAAAAATGAGCTATTGATTTTTAAATTTCCATTATTTTCAATTAAAAAAACTTCAAAAATTAAATAAAAAAGAATACATAAAAACAAAACAAAAATAAATTCGTAATACTAATTTTTAAACAATTTTTCAAAAAACTAGGTTGTCAATGGCGCCATCACTCAATTTTGTCCGAATTTTCGTAACGAAACGTCCATTGAATCATTCATGGAACCATCCGTCCAAGAAAACCATTAAACATAAATTAAGAGAAATGAAGCGCAAGTTTTAGGTAGATTTCTCAGAAAAATCTACCTATTTTAAGTTTGAATGGTTTTAATTTGTTGTGTTTATATGTGTCAAAAAACCATACAAAAAAACCATGATACCATATGTGTCAAAAAAAGCATTTCCATAACTTTGAACGAAATTAATTACTACAGAGGGAAAAGAATTAAAAACTACTCGATTTTCTAGTGAGAAAACTTTTAATATCTTTGAAAAAAGTACAAAAAAATGTTAATAAACATTAGCGGGATACCCGGGATCCCGGGAAAACGGGATGAAAATTTACCCCCGGGATCCCGGAGAAAACGGGATCCCGTTTGAGAAACCCTAGTTAACAAGGGTGACAGGAAGGGAAGGTGACAGGACAATAAACAACTGTACAAGATATACAACCGCATCACCTAAGAGGAGCAGATAAATTTAGATTACTCAAATTTTCTAAAAGCGGATCACAAAACATGGTAATGTACGAAGGATTGCAATTATTTAATAATCTCCCGTCAGAGATAAGGTTGGAAGAAAATAGTAAAATATTTAAAAAAACTGTTGAAAATTATGTGCTTTCAATCATAAGTAGAAATGATTGAAGTAAATTTAATGCCGATTAGGGTGTAAACATTATTATGCTATTTTAAGTTAATTTAAATTAAATTTTATAATAGAATAAGCTAACCATAACTGTTTAAAATTGTGTTGTTAAAATAAGATATTGTTCTAAGAATCAAAGTTGTAAAACTAATAAAAATAAATAAAGGCATGATGAGAAATGCCCAAAATTGATTGCTTACTTTGACTGACCATAAATAAATCAATGCAAGAGCCTGGAGGGACAACGACAACTGCATATGTTCGACAATTGTTAGAGATTAAAGCCATACCAATACACAGAGATTATTACAGGTGACCAGCGAAGTAGGAGACAGTAGGTTGGTATTAAAGTCATCAACTAAAGTATCAACCTGATATCTTGAATCAAATTCAGCAATAGCCTTTTTAATAGCAACTATCCCAGCTGACATGCAGGTATGTGACGATGATGAGGACTACCAACAATACCTTGTTGGTCTGTTGGGCTTTTCAAAATAGACGGGCCTACGCCCAAAAAGTACTAGGAACCCAGTTCCGACCAAGGACCATCACAACAATTGCGACAAAATGTGGAAATCCGTTGCTCCAGTTTTTGGCTAAAGAAGCAGCTGTCACTGGCCTCACTGCTTCAAATATGCCGTCATGGTTGGTATTGAAAGAAATCCTGGACCAACTAAAATAAAACCTGGTATTGATTATTATGTCAAAACATTTTAAGGGCAAACATAACATCCACACCTGTAAGGAATTGTGTCACCTCAAGAACTACTCAGGTCTCGCCACACATAGGCAATGGACCAAAAACTATATAGAGCCATGTTGTCAAACATATATTTAATATACCAACACGAGCTCGCAGCAAAGCACAATGGGAATGAAAACGCATCCACTAACAAGATCGACGAAATCATAAATTATATGTGCAATAACAATATTCAAATCACGGTTCTTCAAGACCAAATTAAATATTAGATCTAAGATTAGCGATAATTCCTTTTTTTTATGTATTAATTATTACTAGGAATCGCCCAGTGGCCGAAATTCATTGTAAATAGAAATTGTAAAAAAACCTCCCCACAAAATAGCTGCAAAACATTATTTCAGAGTTTGGTTAATTGATATAATTGGTTTTGAATTGTCTACTTATCTACTACTCAAGACCTTTCCAACGATATACATATTACGTCACCTATGATGCTTTGATATTTTAAAGCTGTACCGCAAAAATATTGCTTACGTATTTATATATAGATATAGATTGATTTTAAATTGTGAAACAAATAACTTGAAAAAAAAAAAAATAGCCGAACAAAAACTCAAAACACACACCTATCACATTTTTGCCATTTTTTCTGAAAAAATCGTCAAAATTTAAAAATAAGTATTTTTCGCCACATCTACTACTCATGACCTAATCTGTCCACATAAGATGACAGAACAAATAAAACTTAAGTTGTTTTCGTTTGGTTTACAGGGTTACGATGTGAAACCTTTGAGAAAATACATTGCAGCACCTAATTTAGAAATCATTGTAATTACTTCGGTCTGAAAGACCTAAGTATTACTACATTCATGAGCTCAAAGTGAAATTCTTACCCCCACTTTTTTTTGACATTTCTCTACGTTTTAGGACCTCCTGATTCTAAAAAAGCAAAAAAAAAAATTGTATGTCTGTCTGCCGCCGGCCGGCCGTCATTATCTACGCTGCAGGGAAAACCGCTGGAGGGATTTCAAAAATTTTTTTTTCTAAAAATAGGTATACTCAAGGGACAGGTCCGAAAGAACGCTGTGTTCGATAACTGTACCGGAAGTGTGTCAAAAAAATCATTATGTGTGTCAAAAATAGCAAATTTTCATTTTTTTGGCTTAAAAAATGTTCATTGGAAGCGATTACGAGTAACTTTCAGACCGTTCCGCCCCCTACGTTTCGAAGATGATTGACAGAAAAATTTGGAAAAATTCACAGACAGAAAGATTTTTTTTTTTTAATAAAATGTGTTGTGTAGTAGGAACTACAATATATCCGGGTACAGGTTAAGTAGCTAGAGCCAAAAAAGTCGAAAAATCTAGGGCGTTATAACTTCCGTTTGAATCATAATATTTTAATAAAATTTATTAATATTAAATATTTGAACATATTTCTATCATTTGTTTCCAAATGACAACCTTGGCGTTCCAGGTTCCTGAAAAATCAGCTGTTTTAAAAATTTAATAAACTTTGTTGTCCTTGATTTGGCAGAAAATGGCCAATCTCACTTTTGAATATGTACGCATACGTTAACTAGAACATAAATCTTTTCAAAATTTAAAAAAAAAATTTTAAAAAAAAAGTCTAGAGGTTGAGACACCAGGGCTCTTAGAACGAAAACAAACGCAAACGGCCATGCCTTCCTCATTTTTGAGTTAATGTTATTTAAACTCATATTAACTTTTAGATAAACTTTTCAACTATAACCTCAGAGATTTTCAGCTTTCTAACCCAAGAGGTCTCAATGTAATTAGCATTAAACCTAATGCATGCCATTCAATTACAACAACAGCTTCTATAAAAATATAAAAATATCCCATAGAAAAAATATTAAAAAAATTTCTTTTGTTTTTTTTTCAGTTTTTATAATAATAATAATATTTATTTTATTAGCACCTAACAAACAAAAATTTAAAAAAAAATTAAAACAAAGCTGAGTCATTATTGTTTTAAATTAAGGAATATCTTCTTATATGCATATTGATTACATATTTACAAAATTCATCCTAAATTGTAGATATTTGAATTATTTGAGGAGTAAAAGTTGTTTGACAATTTTAGATTATAAATTATGTGTGGTGGTGTTGTAGGTGTGACGTTGTGACGTTGTGAGAACGTTTATTTGCTTTTTGGTGGATTTAATGTTATTAAAAGTAATTTTAATCAAATTAAATAAAACTGTTCCGAAATCGCATTGATAAAGTAGTTTCCGTTAATGTATTTAGTTTGGTTTGATAAATTTTTTGGATTATTCTGGACTTGGACTATTCTACTTAAATTTTTTATTTAAACTAATCTGACACATCCAATTCTATTTGTACACAAAGCTGTCTGGTCCCGAAATCTACCTATTTCTAGCGGATATACGTGCCGCTTGAACGTTTTTTTGTTTTTTTTTATATTTTTTGTTAAAGAATGGATAGCTAAACAAAAAATCCTATCACTGACCAAATATGACATAGGCCAATATTTTATGATAGAATAGAGAAAATAAAAGTAAGTTAAAAAGTAAATAGCAAATTTTTACAAAAATTTGCTGAAACAAAACAAAAATGTAGTTGCCAATAATCCGGCCGGTTGCATATTCCTTTATCCTGTGACGCACAGTCTTTCTTAATGATTGAAGCCCACACATAGTTATATGAAGGCTCGTTTCTTCAAGAAAGCAATAGCGTCTCATCATCAAGGATTATTTCACAGCTAAGATTGAGGGTGCTACCGTTGACTGAATACAGTTCATCCGCCACCACCCCTAAGATGTCACCTTGGCTAGTGATATCTCACTGCTATTGCCAGTGGTATGTTATATCTCACGTTAACTCGTATGTCAATAGCAGGGACTGGAGTACACGGGGTTGTCACACTCGTAGATCAAAAATAAAAAAAAAATTCAAAACAATAAAAACTGATCCCTCCATGCGGGAATGGTAAAGATTGGTAAATTTTGAATGCAAATCATAGCGAAGTCTCAAATAATTATATTTCTGTGTGTTTAGGAGATGAGTGTGGGTAAAAAAGTAAAAAAAAACCATTTTTGACCCAAATGAGTGGGGTGTCATATCAAGGAGCATTACAATTTTTTTTAGAATTTTGCAATGCAGTTTTTTTATTATTGTAAAAAAATATTTTTAGTATGTAGCCTCTCCACCCCCCTCAATTTCGACACCTGATTGGCCGAAAATTTTAAACAAATAGTCAAATTTAAACCATTTACAAGCTGGTGTAATTAAATCTTTCTTGAGTTACCATAAACAGCTATGGATAAGATTTAACCTGAAGCAACATTTTTGGTGGGATTTTTGGTCAATGTATTATATATGTATGTGATTGTAATTTACTATTGACATTTCCGATTAAACATTTATTTTGTTATGCGTCTATGGTCTGGCAATATAAAGACATTACCACAACCACAACTTTCAATTATTTTTGATATTGTGTTCTTTTACATTCACGGAACAATTGGCGAGCGAATTTTATTCGCACTTGTCTGATTTTTTTAAATATGAAACAATTAATTTTTTTTCCTGATTTTTTGATAAAAATCCTTCGTCTCACAATGTTGGATTTTAAATTCGTTGTCAAAATTTTCGATGGTATCTTTGTTTAGAAGCGCTTTGTGCGCTCCTGGAAATACCTAAAGGGTGGGTGGGCCTTTTAAAATTTAAATCGGCTATAAAAAAAACTACCTATAATTTTTTCAAGTTTCTGGTTTTATTGGAAAGGTTGAACTTTGTCATTTAATAATGGAATACAATACAATTCATATGACCACCACGACTGGCTCGGCAGTACCTCATCCGATCAACCCAATTTTTCAGTACATTTTCGATTGTCAAGAGAATGACATTCAATTCAAGAGAATGACATAGACGACATATGGTTTCAACAAGACGGGGCCACATGTCACACAGCCAACGCAACCATCGATATTTTACGCACTGTTTTTGAAAATCGAATAATCAGCCGAAATTGTGATGTCAATTGGTCGCCTCGGAGCTGTGATTTGAGCCCTTTGGATTATTTTCTGTGCAGAGGTTTTAAGGATAAATGTTACGCAAAGCATCCAGAGACAATTGAAGCATTGAAACATCAAATCGAAGTTGCCATTGAAGAGATTCGACCCGAAACAATCGAAAATGTACTGAAAAATTGGGTTGATCGGATGAGGTACTGCCGAGCCAGTCCTGGTCATGTGAATGGTATTGTGTTCCATTATTAAATGACAAAGTTCAACCTTTCCAATAAAACCAGAAAGTTGAAAAATTATAAGTAGTTTTTTTTATAGCCGATTTAAATTTAAAATTTTAAAAGGCCCACCCTTTACTATTTTTATTCTAATTAAAAATCAAATATTTTTGTTCTTCCTTTGATAGTTTTAGTACATATAAACATAAACTTTAAGTTGTTGAACCTTCCGTTCTGGAAGGACACAGTTCTAAATCGAAGTATTTTGATAACAAATGGATGGGATAACTCGGGAGCTCTTGTTTGTCGATTATATAGCGCACACGATGGAACAATATTTTGAATTTCCTTAGAGGAGAATTCGCTAAAGTTATATTTATAGTAGATTGACAATTCAGCCAAATTTTTTCGGTGGTGGAGTGAATCAAGCTAATCCGTAAGTTTGGTATTACAAATCAATCGTATTACTTTCTCTGTAGAGTCTAGACATTTTATTGTTAACCTCTCCAAAAATAACAGTAGTATTCCATACATGGACGAACTTTTTAATGTTTTAGTGTTTTTTTATTATTTAACTACATGTTTTGAAACACAATATCTTATCGACAGCTTGTTTGTACAATTCACCTGTAGAAATTGACATTGTACAAACAACCTGTCGATGAAATATTGTAACTCGAAACATGGAGTTAGGTTTAAAAAATATAAATTTTAAACGTTGAAGGCGGATTTCACCTGGTCATAAAGGTTTGCTCCCTTATTTGCATTCAGGACGTCCTAGATAAGAGAAGAAATATCTGGTGTAATGGTGCCTAGTATATGACCGTATTTGGCATCCTGAGATTTAATTTTTGAAATTCGGAATTGCTCTTCCAAAAATGTGAACCAGGTATCTGGATGTTCTTTCCAAAAAGGAGGAACTTTAACTGACGTAGGGGTTATATGGATTGCCTCTTGATTTTTGGGCTCCGCAGAACAAGACGGTAAAACATTTTAAGGTATTTGAACATCGGTTGCTGGAGCAGAGGTTGAGGTTCCTTGAGCTTCGTTAGCTTCGGTCATAAAGGCTCTAGCCCATTCACTAACTAGAGCTTGGAGCTCTTCTTCTGTTAAGGTACATTTTTGAGGTGCATTAGATTGGTCAGAAGGGCTCATGGTCGATACCAAAGGGAACTTGCTACCGGTTTTCCTCATCCTAAAAGCTACGGTAACTAGAAAGAAAAGCATTGCAGCGAAAAATATTTTTATCGGATGTTGATTTGACAATAGCTCGTAGCAAATAAGAATTTCCTTAAATATATACATAATTTAAAATGTTTAAACAAAATGAAACAATCAACTACTCTATAATAAATTCGATACTTGAAAGTTGAATCCGTTGTAAACTTGTACTTTGTCGGATGGTCACCAAATTATAGCTAGTATTTCTCGCTATAGCATGTATTTTATTATTTAAAATTATCCTTCACATAAATTGCCATTTATAAATGAAAGTTTCTTCAGAAAATCTTAATTTAACATTTGATGCATAAGTTGAGAGATCCAATAACACGAGTTTCTTCCCAAATAATAATTTAACGTTTGATCCATAAGTTGAGAGAAATTCAATAATGAGAAATTCTTCTTTAAATATTTTTGTAACTTAAGCAATAAAAATTCTTTTAAAAAATCAAAATAAAGTGGCACCAAAAGACCTTAATTGATGACAACTTAAACTGTTATCATCTTTGGATTAAGAACTACAATCACCAGCTTCATCAAATTGTTTTTACTTTTATACATTAATTTACTTTTATATTTTAACTTTTATATAAATTTGTATTTAATATTACATTTCATATGATAAAAACTTTAAAGTGAGCAAAATATACATGAATAACTTTTATTAAAAAGTTAAGAAAAATAAGACTGACTTAAATTAATAGAGCTATTGTTAACATTTCAATCAATTAATTCGAACTCCGTTGGGTTGGACAACATTCCTTTATTTGATCTACCATAGACAGTCGGGCTTTCGTAAACATCACAGTACAACATCTACTCTGTTGGGTGTTTCTGATCAGATAAGATGCAATATTAACAGGAAATTACTTTCAATTCTTCTTTTCTTGGATTTCAGTAAGGCTTTTGATTCTGCTGACCTCTCTCTTAGTCCCCAAACTCAAGTCTCAGTTTTTGCTTTCATCTTCTGCTTGTACCCTCATCTATTCCTATCTAACAGGCCATTTTCAAAGTGTCTACTAATGATGGTAAGTTCTCTGATCTGCTGCGGAGTTCCTCAGAGGTCGATTCTGGGCCCTTTGCTTTTTTCGCTCTTCATCAACGACATTGCTAAGTCCTGCACATTTGTTACTGTACACCTTTTTGCAGATGATGTCCAGATCCTCCATGCTGGGTCGCGGTCAAGTCTCAATGATTGTATTGAGGAGGTAAATCATGACCTTAAGTGCATTTCTGAGTGGGCTCGTGACAATCGTTTTGTGCTGAATCCTGCCAAATCGCAGGCAGTGCTTTTTAATTCCAATTCTGTTATCTCTCCAAATCCGGTGCATCTTAGACTGGATGGCAATGTTATTTCCTTCGCTAGTCAAGCTGAAATTCTTGGGATCATTTTTGACGACAAGCTAAGCTGGAAGCCTCAGGTCAATGTTTTAGTTAGTAAAACTTTTGGCATGGTTTATAATTTAAGATCCCGTGATCATATCTCACCTTTTGTCTTGCAACTCCTTTGACCTCGTTTCTTGATCATGTCAAAATTCGTCTTCTATGCCAACTTTAGAGTCATTAAGCTTCAGTCTCCTTCTTTTCTTCTCAGATGGTTTTCGGCTGGTCACTCAAGAAGGAAATTAAATCTTGTTCTTCCCCAGGTAAGCTGTGTTTCTTGGGAGAAATCGATGGTGGTGAGAGTCGTAAAGCTTTTCAATGATCTGCCTATGTCTTTGAAACGATTTAATTTTTCTCAAGCTGTCTATAGGAGGGAACTGACTGGTCATTTTGGCTCTTTATTTTTTAGCGTATGGTTTTTTTGTGACACATTAAAAAATTAAACTTAAAAATAGGTAGACTCTTCTATGAAATCTACCTAAAACAATACATGGATACACATTAAATGAACTTACAATCGATTTGATTGCGTGTCTTTTAAGTAAATTAAAAAGTAAAATATTTGAACATTGGGCAGTACATTTGAACATTAGATGTTTACATCGAGCGAGTCTATCCATGCTACTACATCGGGAGTTGCCAAATGGATGTCTGAGATGTTGCCATTGTAACGTCGAATTGGACACACAGTTGCAATGTGTTTTATAGTTTGTTGTGGAGCGCCGCAGTCACACTCAGGGGACTCTGAAATGCCCAGTTGTGTTGTAATGTTGCCAGGAGGTGTCCCAGGCATCCAAGATATTAAAATCAGTTGCCAGCAGGTTGCTGGCAGTTTTATGTGGAGGCTTTCTTGACTTCAATCGACAACGAGTGTGGTCACCGTAATATTCGTGCAAGGGTAACGTGGTGTTGTTGGTTACCTTTTTATGTTCACGCATGAGAGCATGCGAGCGTCTGAGTGCAGGTGGAGCGATATTGCTTAACACAGGGAGCCAAGGTAAAGGGGTGGATTTGATAGTACCACTTATAGTACGCATCGTAGCATGCAGCTGGCAGTCAACTTTTTGAGTATGAGTGCTATTCAACCAGACTGGTGCGCCATACTCAGCCACTGAGTAAACCAGACTTAGAGCAGTTGTTCGGAGGGTAGCTGGAGTAGCACCCCATGTAGAGCCTGCCAGTTTGTGCAATATATTGTTTCTCGTTTTAAGTTTTTGTGACGTATTTTCTAGGTGGAGTTTAAAAGAAAGAGTTCTATCGAGAGTAATGCCCAGGTACTTTGGCTGTTGATTGTATTTAATGACAGTGCCGTTAAATAACACTGATAGTTCGTGTTTTGCCAGTTTGTTGTTTAAGTGGAAACAGGAGCTCTCGGTTTTACTTAGATTGGGAAATAAACTCCACGTTCGAAAATAGTCATTCATTATCGCTAGGTCAGTTGAGAGCAAATCCTCCAAAACACCCATGTCTTTGTTTTGAGTGGCCAGGGTCCAATCATCAGCGTAACCAAATTTCTTTGATGTTGTGTCAGGAATGTCATGGATGTACAGATTAAAAAGTAATGGCGCCAGGACGGAACCCTGTGGTAAACCATTGTTAAGCATTTTAGACCTACTGCAGGAATTATTTAGATGAACTTTGAATACACGATTACTCAGCATGTTGTTAATTAAACGCGAGATGGTGCTACAAGGTATTGCATTGAACAGCTTATATATAATCCCAATTCGCCAGACCGTGTCATATGCTGCAGTAAGATCGATGAATACTACGCCTGTTTTTAGTTGTTTTTGATACCCAGCTTCGATATAGGATGTTAGAGCAAGCAGTTGGTCAGTGCAACTGCGATTGGGACGGAAACCAGTTTGTTCGACTGGGATCTGGTCATTCAATATCGGTGCGATACGATTGTATATGAGCTGTTCTAGCAATTTATAGCAGGTGCTCAAAAGGGCAATCGGGCGATAGCTTCCTGGTTCATTGGATGGTTTACCTGGCTTAAGTATCGCTATCACTTTCGTAGTCTTAAAATGTTTTGGTAGGTTGCCGGTTTGTAGGACATTCGAGAAAAATTTAGTTAGCCACTGTTTTACATTTTTTCCAGCATTCTTAAGAAATTCTGGAAAAATGCCATCGTAGCCAGCTGCTTTTCCGTTTTTTGTTTGGGACAGAGCTGATTCTAGTTCTTCGCTACTAAAAGAGTTCGCATACTTCGATGGAGACGAGCAATTGCGCTTCATTTCTCTTAATTTGCGTTTAATTGTTCTCTTATGAAGGCGATTAATAGAAGCACGAGACATATTTACTATGTGATTTGCGATGTCCTCTGGATTTATTTCATTGTTAGCACGAGTAATTGAGTTTGAGCCACCCAGTTTCCGAAGGAGACTCCATGCTTCCCTGCTTGAATGGGAAAAATCAATGTTTTCAACAGCCTTAATCCACTTTTGTTTTCTCGCGGCGTCCAGTGAGTATATTAAGTCATCAGCCACGTCTGCCTCACCACTACTAAGGTACTCCTCATATAATATATCGCTCTCTTTACTCCAGCCAGGAATATATTCTTCACGAAAGCCTCTTGGGATGCATTTCTTTGCAGTTGAGATGATGGCTCCAACAAATCTATCGTAATTTTTAGGAATGGGTTGGATCCAGCGAATCACTGCATCCAACTTCATCCTATATTTATCCCAATCAGCTTTGTTAAAATTCCATCTAGGTTGAGGAGTAGAGTTAACGAGTGGAATTTGGATTCCTACCTCAAGAATTACTGGACGATGTTGAGAGCGTGGAAAACCTTGTAAGACAGCCCTAGATATTGGAATAGGGTTACGTTGTTCGTTTTTTGTGGAAAAACAGAGGTCGGGATTGTAATCACGTCGCCATCTTGCAGATCTAAAGGTTTTCAAGTCTTTCGCATCATATACCAGGAACATGTTGTTATCATCCGCCCAGTCGGTCAGTTGCACGCCATTGGTATTATTATTTGAGTAGGACCACTGAGTGTGATGGCTATTGAAGTCACCAGCATATATTGCTGGATGATAAAATAATGGTAGAGTAGCAGCTGGCCATCCTGTATTTGGAGGCTTGTATACGTTTACAATTTTCGTGTCCGATATATCAACAACAATAAGATGTATATCGTTGTCCGTCTGTGTAAGTACGTGCGTGCAGTTCAGGATTTCTGACTTAACATACGTGGCAGATCCATATGATTGATGGTAAATAGCACTAATTAATTTGTAACCAACAATGTTTCCTCTAGAGGTAAGTTGCGCTTCATCTGCTGCATGCGTTTCTTGCAGAATTATAACGTCGATGTCGTAATCTTTTAATAATCTTTGTAAATGTTCAGTTTTTGACTTGCTTATGCCTTCAATGTTCAATTGCAAAATACGGACTGATTTTGGCTCTGTGGGAACTTGATAACTTAGTTTTATCCTTTTGGTATCCTCGTAACTGACTGATTATTGTTTTTGATGCTTTACCGTTATATTGCAAGTGGCTACTAAGGCTTCCTTTTCCTTCCTCTTCCTTTCCCTTCTCTTCTTCCTTTCCTTTCCCCTTACTCTCTTATTTTTCTACTGCATTATTTTTTTTCTTCCTTTTTTCCGTTTTCTTCTTGTGCGTCTTTTCTTTTCCTCTTTTTTTTCTTTTCTCTTGCATACGATCTTCATGTTTTAAGTATAGAACTGTTTATTCTTGCCTTCCCGTAGTTTGATATTCTCAGGTCATTTTTTTTTTGTTTGTTTGTTGAGATCAGGTATCCTTTGCTGTTTTCTTGGCTTGTGAGTGTGGCTTACTGCAGTTCTGTTTTGTTAGTAGTGAGTTGCATAGTACCAAATATTTTACCGCTGTACAATGTTACGGGCCAATGATCTCTTTGTAATCAGACGCTCTTTGATGCTCTGTTGGTGGCTATTTTTATTTTTACTCTTAACTTACATTTACAAGTGTTGAAGTATTTAGTAATGTAGTTTGTTTTGAATTTTATTTTGAAAATTAGTTTTTCTTTATACAAATTACTTATTAGTTAGTTTGAAAGATAATCTTTGTAAATATTTTTTTTCTCTCTAGTTTAGATATATTAACAGTTCTTCTGTACATTAATATGGGCCAATGGCCTTTTTTGTAATCTTTATTTTGAATGAAATTAAATAAATAAATAAATAAATAAATATATTAAAGAATTTCTAATCAATGAAAATAAAATTAATCTTTTTGCAATAATGAACAACCAGTGCTGCGATTATGGAGCTTTTTAATTGTGAAAAAACTTACAAATTGTGACGTCAAGTTGTGTATGAATACGCATAATTTTTTAGTATTGGTTTTTGCATACAATTAAAAATTCGAAATTTTCAATTTTGAATATCGAATAACAAACAGTTCCTTTCGCATAAAGTTTTACTGACGAAAGAATTTTTTAAACAATTTTTATTGACGAAATAATTTCGAAGTTTTAAACTCACAATTTTCCATAATCGCAGCACAGGTCTGAAGAACTATTTTTTTTCTCAATTTTTAGCGATAAAAATCGCCTTCTGTATTTAAAATTTACAACATTTTTTAATTTGAAAGTTCGTCAAAAGTTCACTTCTACACTTTTAAGCACATGGACGAAGGAGGTAAACACAACACTAAGCATCTTATTGACAACATACTACAGAAAATTTATTGACAACATACTACACTCATTCCTACAGAAAAAAACCGAGACTGTTGGGGTTAACATTCGATCCACTGCTTAAATTCAATGCTTAACAAACCGCAACCGAACGCAGCTTTATAAACCGCAACCGAATGTCTTTTGATGGCCCACCGAGATTATTTGCACGAGGAATGTAACCTATTGCCGTCCCGTGAACATAATGAAATGCTAACCAAATAATATCTATTGACCTGTCACAAAGACATATTTGTAATGACACCTTAGTAAAAATTGAACCGCCTAGAGACATAAGGACAATCAAATGCTTTCTGCATGATGTTAAGGACAACCAAGTAACTGGTAACATCGACGAGGTTACATATAGAACAAGCTTAAAAACACCACACTAAAGCTATTGAAGGCGTTATAAGGAACTACGCCCCAAATTGAGTTCTAAAGAGAAAGCCCAAAAGTTGCTTTTGAAGAGTTCGAACTAACTCGTAGCACCAGATCCATCTCATCTCAACTAATATTCGGTTGGTAACACATTATAACAACTACATGAGCAGAGTTGATCGCGAAACTTTTGATAAGTGTCCCGCATGTGAAGGCCGCACGCTGTAAACCACTAATTCAAAAATCCTGAAAAATCAAGCAACCTGATGAAGGAAGATTATAGTACCGTCTAAAGACAATAGCAGAGTTGCTGGACATAGAACTGGATGATTAGCACCACACCCGCCGCTACAACAACAATAACTTGTACAAAGAGCATTTCAGCTTCACAGTAGTAAGAGAATGTATCATTTTTTATTGCAGTTCACATATATGGGCAGCCCACCACCTTTTCTGCTCGGTCTATCCAATCTATGGACACGATATCCGTCAATAGCATTTGCTGAATTGGATGTGTGCAGTTTAAACCAGGGTTTCGAACCCGAACCGTACCCGAACCCGCTCCGGAGCAAGATTTTTTTAAAATTATGTGAACCCGAACCCGAACCCAATCAAAAACGCGGTTCAGGTTCAATTTTTAATATAGAAAATTTAGGACGTTTGCGTAAGAAATTTCATATTTCACAGAATTTTTTTCAAACAAGATTATTTTGGTTTGGTTTGGTTATATTTTTTCAAACAAGATTATTTTGGTTATTATTTGTTTCAGTAGAGAATAGTGAATAGTGAGAATTAAATGAATATTTGTATCCAAAATAAATATGTGTGTAACATAAAATGTATGTAATTTGTAACATAAAAAAATCCCATATAATGTAAAAACATTTCCATAATATGGAGTCTAATTACAGTGGAGAAATTCAACTTAAGCAAAAATAAATAAGTGATAAAGAAGTTTCAACTTCGAAATTGTCATCGCCTTAATGGCGTAATCAATAGCGTGTCTGCCGAAGGATTCGAGCCGAGTACTGGCGAGGAATGTTCGAATTCACCCGAAACACGACACGAAAAATGTGAATTGGAGTTTTTTTCTGAGAAACTTCAAACCATACCTTTGAATTGAAAAAATTCCAATTATTTCTTTACTTACTTGAGTTTAATTGATCTCAAAAATTCTCATTAAATAAAATAATGAATTCATAAAAAAAATTCGATTTTTTTTTTTTAGCATTTGAACCCGAACCCACTAATAGTGTGTATTCTTTTCGGCTGTACCGAACAAGTTCCAACACCGAATTATCGAATTTTGTGTTCTTTTGGAATGAATTTCAATACAAAAAAAAATAGTTCGGTGTTGGAACTGTACTGAAATTTGTTCGGTACAGCCGAAAAGAATACACTATAAATTTTAATGTATTGAACCCGAACCTGAACCTGCACCCAAATTTTTCTGGGTTGGAAACACTAGTTTAAACCACGTTTCCGAGACAGCAACCACATCATGATGACTATTTTTTAGAATATATCTAAAGAACATTGCGGGCAGCCAAAGATAGATAATAAAAACAAAATATTTTGATTTACCTGTTAACATGAGTTCTAGAAGCTTGAGTCCCAGCAACAATATATGCTGTCATGGGAAATGTTTCACGGCTGTCGCCTAAATCATCTTTTAATATATCAAAACTTAAACATGGGGCACCGGTATGAGCTTGATGTAACATAATATAAGCAGATTCATCACAAACAAGTTCTTCATTTTTCTCTAAAGTTTTGCCAGGTAAATATACTTTTTCGTCGTCATCCTCCTTATTATTTTCCTCTTCTATTTTTTCATCTTCACTATCACTTTCACTGTCCATCATTTCAGCATCTTCTACATTATTCATTTCTGTGTCCATTTTTAACTATAAATTCATACGAAAATTTAAAAGAAAACGTGCTTCAATTCATTGTACAAAGTGTCATAACAACATGAAAAACATCGAAACATGAGTCTAGGCCAATCGAAACTCATCTAAAAGAATAAAAACACTATCCGCATATAAATTGAATAAGCGTTAGCCAAACGTTTTTCCTTTAGCTGTCAACAAAACCGTTGAGTTTTCAAAAATATTCTACCTACGCTCCGTCGGATACCATCTTCTTTTTTTATAAAACTTAAAATTGTTAGTGAAATAATCAATTTATTAATAATGGAGGAGGAATTTATTAAAAATTTGACTCCTCAATCAATAAAACCGAAAACATGGGCCGAAATAAAGCAATTATCTCAAAGGAAATCCATAACACTATCACAATCGTTGAAGAAGAAATCGTGTGTATCATCAACAATTAAAAAAAGGCATAGTATTAATAGTTTTGATAAAAAGATAAGTGCTCGAGATGATGTTTTAAAAAAACTATTTACGACACCATTAAATAATAATCATATGTTCAATACCAAAAAAACTGTAAATGACGCATCATTAATTTGTGACATTGAAAATATGTCACCAGCCAGTTATTTGTCGCAACCCTTGCAAATTGAAATGGATTGTAGTCCGAAGGAGAGTGGTAATACAAATAAAATTATACATATGACGCCAAAACAAAATCCATGTATACAAAAAATAAATAGAGATTTAAATAGTCCATCTGCTAGAGTTAGGTACAGAGCTTTGAAGGCCTTGAAGTAAGTGCACTTTATTTGATTGATAAAAATTTGATTTTGAAAAAAATATTTGTATGTTTACTTTTCTTTAGATCTCCATCAAAAATAGAAAGTTATTGTAATTATGATGTACCTACGGAAGAAATTGATATTATTACAGAAGAGGAACGTAAACCAGAAACTCCAAAATCTATTCAAGAAATTTTAAAAGATGTTATTGTTTACGTTGAAATTCGTAGTGGAAAAGATAATAGATCTGTTGGAATAAAAAATGTTATATCTCTTTTAGGGGCTAAAGTGAATGATAAATTTTTAAGGTAAAATATTTTGACACGTCATAAAATCTTTTATTTATATTAATATGTTTTGTTGTTTCGTATTGTATTATATTTATTTATTTTTTCTCAATGTAATAGGACAACGACTCACGTTATTTTTAAAGATGGTCTTCCATCGACATATACAAAAGCAAAGAAATGGAATATTCCTGTTGTTTCTATTTTATGGATTGAAGCTTGTAAACAATTCAAACGTTTGATGAATCCGAAATACTATCCTATTTCTAATTTAGAAAAGTATGAAAATCCAGAATTATTTAGAAAACAGAAAACATTTAAGGAATTAAATGTCGAAGAAATAATAAGGAAACGCAATCCACCTAGTATTGAACAGTTAAACGATAACTTAAACAAACCGATTGATGATGAAGATGATGATATTTTTCAACCGAAAACGCCGCGACCATCAAATTACATTGACAAAGGTGAACATCGACCTCAAACTCCAACAAATGTAACTGTATTGACACTTCAAAAATCAATTGAAAAGTCCAAAGAAATCATAGCAAGTATTGAAAAAAATCCTGGGCTATGTAACGTAAAAAATGCTCTGAATTTAGATAAAGTAAAAAGATCGTTTTTGTTTGGTAGTACCGAGATTTCTGATGAGTTGGATGAAGGAATAACGATGTTAAGCGGATCGACTGATGTATCAACAAATTCAAATAATCAGCTTTCTACTAAACCTTTTGAAACTACAAAAATTCCAAAAGATTTTAATTTCAATAAATCCCGAAGTTCAATATGTTTTCCTATTCCGATGGAGTTATCGATCAAAAAAAATATATCGAAAGTAAATCGACGAGAAACAATATTTAGTCCGTATGATATGGAAGAAAGTCTGAAAACTCCAACAACTAATTTAAACACAACAAATCGAAGAAGAACTCTTTATACACCAAAGCCATTTTTTGATTACGAAAACAAAGATGAGGTATATCCTGATAATAATGTTGGACGGGAGACTGAAAAAATAAATGTTTGTTCAACAAAAACTAATCGGAGAAAAACATTAGGCCAGAGAGAAAATACCAACGATCAGGTTAAAGCTTATATAAATGAAGAAATTTATCCAAAAATTTCGACACCAATCCGACGACGAACACTTTTTAATCCACAAAACTTTAACAATTCTACTAGTGAGATGAATAAGACTGAAAGTAACAAATCAACTATTAAGAGTATAAATAAAAATATGACTTCGCAAAAACCCAACTACCGTCGGACATTATATCAATCACCAAATATTCTAACATCTGAAAGGAAAGATATATATTCAAGTACTTCAATATCATCGTCTAGTACAACCCCACGACAATCTCGTATCGATTCATATTATAAACAAAATAAACCACCCGTTGTCACTGAACCAGCTCCAGTTCCTGTTGTACCGACAAAAAGAAAATTGTACGACCCATCACATGGAGTTGATGAATTAGAGTTAATTCTTTCACAAGCGAAGATAAATTCAAATAAAAAACCTCGATTAAATATAAGTAATAAATCAGAATTGATAAAATCTAATTCAAAAACAACAGAAACGAGTAGTTCAAGTATTCGGAAATCAACAAGACGGAGCAGTATGCATTTCGCAAAACCAACACCATCAAAAATAGCTGATACTTTATCGCAATCGGAAAAAACATTTGATTCCGTTTTAGTGACTACGAACTTGCATAAAAATCAATTCGATATTGTTAAAGAGGTAGGCAAATTTTGATTGACATAGAAGAAATTATTTAAGTGATACATAGTCGTAGATTAATTTTTATTTGTTTGATTTGGTATTTCTCAATAACTGAAAAATAATGATGGTGTATTCCTTGAAATACTGGTAGTTATTTTAAAACTGTTAAATAATGTAAGGCTTATCTTTTGGAATTATTCATAATACGTACTTTACTTTTTTGATTTAAATAATTATAACGCTATGACATAAACTTAATTTCAGAGACAAATTTAGTAGGATCTATGACATTGAAATTATTAGTTCACATGACCACAAGAAAAGATTTTTTATATCGTTTATGATAAGGATTTTTACCACTGGTTTTGTAAATCTTGGCCAGCAACTTGGCTAATTAGCAACATTGCCCAAATTAGTTTTTTGATGGTCTATTGTACTTGATAAATGACCACTTGGTGTTTTGTTATTGTCTTGCTTTTCATTGTCCATTGTTGTTGTTTTAACGTCTTATTCATCCATCGGTGTATTCAGATCGACGAAAAGAGCTACCTCTTGCACTTATATACTACAGTTCTAAATTCGTTGAGTTCTTTTAGTAGTTTAATAGTAGAAGTTATATTCGCAAGAGATGGAGACAATTTTGGATAGTACGGGGTCGAATTTTCGTTTGTATGAGACTTTTAGAAATTTACATTACATAGGGCTTACGGTTGCGTTGATTAATCATTTTAGAATAAATCGATTAGCGTTCAATAGATTGGTTACCATTATCTGGCTTAATATTTATAAAAAAATTAATTAAAAAATCTATTCAATTTAGCCTAAAGAATTATAATTTATAGTATGTTCATAAAAAATTCAAAACACTCTTTAAATGCCACCAACTTGTCGAATCGACCACCGTACGACCAAAATGACTGTTAACCTGACCAGACGATCCTACTTAGCTCCTTAGACGATCGAACTTATTCGATTTACTTTACCTTGTTTTTCATTCTCTAAAATCTCTAATAAAATTAAAAACTTAAAATCGTCCGACAACAATACACATCATCCGATTTGTTTGGTGTCGGATGGTATTTCCATCCGACACATCCAACTTAATTTTATAGGACCGATATGTATACACACTCCGATTTTACATCCAATCCAACCAAATCGGTCCGACGTCGGGTCGTCTGCAGGACCTTTACAAGAACATAAATGATTACAGAAAAAACCACCAAAACGGTAAATTTGTGATTTGCAAGGAAGGTGAGACATATAAGTCAAATTTCATGGAAATCAAAACACGTCTCTTTAATGTATAGCGAAGTTTTCTCATTTCTGGTATAGCAACAACAAACAAAACGTTGGGCTTTTGTGCAAGATGAGTTGGAAACAAATAAAAAGCGATTTATATTTAGCGCAAAGGTCGGTCGATCTTGCCCGAAAACAAATTGTTTAATTTTAGAATCCTAAAAGCGTCGATTAAATTGAACGAGTTTAAAAGCGAACGAGTAAAGGAGTCACATATTTACTTTCTGGTAGCAAATTCGCTGTCTAGTATCTTGTAAACTCGCGCAATATAATCGATGCTTCAGCTCATATACCTATAATTTTAAATAAAAATATATATTTCTGTTCATTTGTTATTTTAGTTATAAATTATCCATATCATTTTAAAAAATTAATACCTTAAAATAAATCTTTCAAATTGAATTAAAACTTTTTATTAAAAATATCAAATAAAATAATGCAAATATTATTTATAGTTAGTCAATTATAATTGTAAAAAAATATTTTGAAAATAAAATGACAGATATTTTGTGGTTTATTAGTTTGCTTTTTTTTTTAATAACATTTTATAGGCCATTAGAAAATTAGGAAAATTTAAATTGGAAGATACCGTTACTAAAGCAACAACTCATTTAGTTACATTCGAATCAAGACGAACCATAAATATGTTACGTGGTTTGATAAGAGGAGTGTGGATGTTAAATTTTAAATGGATAGAAGATTCGTTAAAAAAGTGTAAATGGCTGCATGAAGAATCCTATGAAATAAATGATTTCTCTAGAGCTGTTCAGGTATTATTTTTTTTTATCTTGACAAAGTAAATTGTTTGTTTTTATATAATTTATGTTCATTAGATTTGTCGTTTTGAGAGGCAGGCATTTGGCAATGAATATAAAATGGATCTATTTATGGATATAGACCGTATTTTTATATCACGTAAATCAAATGTACCATATTCACATTTGAAGGAGTTAATAGGTTTGTGTTCTGGAAAGATAACGACGAATATGAAAAACGCAAAATATATTATTGGTGAAAAATTCATAACAGATGAAAACATTAAATGTCTTAGTCCATTATGGATTTTAGATAGTATCAAAGACAAAAAAATAAAAAAGATACATAAATATTTATTAAAAGAGGAAGATTTTGAATAAAATGGATAATGGATATACACGTGAGAGTACTTCGAAGACTGAAATAAATATAAATTTTAGTCATAAAGTCCTTGACGAATTTAATTTTTACCAAAAATGTTTGTACTATTAAGGATAAAAACAATAAATTATTGTATTCAATATATCGAGTTTAACTAGAAAAATGCAAAATAAATACCAGCCGAGCTAGCTATCAAATAGAAAAAATAAATCTTTTGTTCAGTGCTCTGAACCCCGGAATTTTATTAAAGACAAAGTTACATTTAGCTTAGCAACAATAACAGATTGGCCTAAGATATAACACACATTCATTTGGCTGTCGATTTCTATTATATTTTCGATGATAATCACAATGAAATAGGTACAAAACTGTATTCAACCTGAATTTCTCCTATACAATATTTCAAAATCAACGTCATTGTTACGGTTATAACAAAATCATACCGAAATACAACGTAGAACTCAATTTAATACAACAAAAATTAAACATCCTATAAGATCTTCATAACGATGACGATGATTAACAAAACAAAATACAACAATCGAATGAAATGAATATAGTTGTTGCATTAATAGTTAAGGGACCGAAAAAAAAAATAAATTCTAAAATCTAATTTTATTAATGGAAAGTTCCGAACTAAAGAGGTTAGACTTTTCTAGATTGTACGGAATTTAGTATTTTAGGCAGAATGGAATTAAATTATAAACGAAATTTTGTATCGTGTATATAAAATCGTATAAATAGAAGTTATTTTGTAAATAAAGTTTTAAGTATTATTAAGTAAAAATATTTTGGAGTTCATACTGGAAATTTCTTCTATAAACCGTTGGAGTTTCAGAAGCTATTGAAGAATATTGTAGATGGAAATATTGTTGCTGTATTGTTTTTCTGTTGCAGAACAATTAAAAAGTTGAAAACTTAATAAAACCGGGTGTTTGAGCTTACTAATCAGTGATCGAACTCAGGAGATTGGGAATTGCGTTTATCGAATGGAGAGTAAGGTCAATTTGAAGTAAGGTTGGAAAAACGTTACAATTATTAGGGCTGCGTTGTTGGTTTTAGACAAAATCGATTAACCGATTAATCTGTTCAATTTTACACTGAAGAAGTCCCACAATGCGAATTAACTTCAACCTGCAATGAGCCCACACAGATCAAATTTTGATGGGGGGTCAACATACTAAAACATTCTTATCTAAAAATAATGCAATACTGCATGCAGGAATCGTTGCATGTGATTTTTGATTAGTTCTTTACTCGACAACTTGTAACTCTAGGACGTTAGAATTTTTTAATCTCTGTAGGCATTTGTATGCGTTTGCTAAAAAAATAAACTTATAGTTTTTTCCGCAAACACAAATACTGCGTTCATATGATTGATTCCTTATAAAATATGTATACTTTATTGCTTTGGTAAACATTTTTGTGATTCGAATTATTATGATTCAAAATAATTTTGCCTAAATATTTAATTGTTTTATTTAAACGTAAACGATTTAATAAGAATGTTTTAATAATAAAATAAAATAATTTTTTGTTGAGATGTAAGTTAGGGAAGAGGAACAAAACCCGCGGGTTTGCAACCTACAATCTACATATCCTTACAATTTGATTTAATTCTACGAAATAATAAGATGACACATTGAGATCAGAACTCAACATTTCGAAAAAAAATACGAAAAGGCTTGAGTGTTAGCAATGGGCAGCTTAGGCTTTTACAAGAAGTGATAGGTCTTCAATAACAAATGTTGAGCTTTTAACGCTATTAAAATTAACAGACATGTATAGATTGTTGACACCCTAGGTGCTATTGTAGAAAGTTTTACAATTCGAGTAGCAGACATGGATTTACTAAACATCAAATTACAAAGTTTTATTTCTGACATGAAAAACAACCTACCTAGAATTCTAGATGTTATTTGAATGTATATTTACTTTATACGAAAGACAATGTTACTGTACATTAAACTTGTTAATAATTTTTAATTCACTAGATTTGAATATTGAAAATTTTGAAATTTTGTATTATGAAAAAAAAACTACCTAGAATTCTTAAGAAACTGGTATAATTTGTATAAAACTTCTATTAAATTTCTTAAAAATTGTTTGTTTCATTTGCTCGATACCGAATGTTAACGCGTTTGTAGAAACAATGTTAAGTTTAATGCCCAACGAACGGCGAAAATCGTATACGTATATTAGAAAATATAAAAGTCCGTGCCGTGCTTATGCTGAAAAAAATCGGGATAGGTTGCCATAAATTTAAAAAGTCTTCTGATGAAATATCAACATCATTCGCTCGTGTACATTTGATCAGTTCAGTCGATTTTCAGTTTTAGTCCGACAATTGCAAACCTATAAAATGTAACTAAAATAATAAAGTTAATTAAAGTGAAATAATTTTGTGAAATCTAATTTAGTATTAAAGATTAAAATAAAATAAAAAGAAATAATATTATTAAATATTATACATGGTGTATCCGATTAACGCAATAAAGAGAAAAATATTACAAAACAACGTGACAAATGGCGGGCGAATTTTAGAAATCCTTAAAATTAAGCAATCATCGCGATTATAGTCAAGTATGCATGACTGCAGGTGTATTAATTATATACACTGTATCTTAAACCAAAGTTAAAGCCAAACATAACCACCTGGAATCAAATATCCGCCGAAAAATTTGCTGACAGTAATCATACACAATACATGCAGCCTCATCATTTTTGTGAATATTCTCAATAATCTCAAACATCGCAGAGTTTCCACATAAATCTATTATTTTTGCAAACTATATCAAACTAAAAACTATACGGGAAATATTTAAAAATAATAAGAAGAAAAAATAAAGGAATACAGAAACTTCGCGATTACATTTGCACTGTACCACTTTTGCACACAACTTCACTGTACAACTTTGGGAAATAATAACAACACATAACTTTGAGATAAGCAGGATTATACAAAATACAATTCACGTTAACTTACAGATTCTAACAAACATCAAGCCAGATCATCTCATCAGTAATATTCGATAATACAAAAAAGGAGGACACTCAACATACGGCTATAGCACATACAATAATAATACCAACATACACCTACGTCAAAGGTCTAATAGGATCTCCATACAGCCAACAAAAAGATCAAAATATATTAATTCGTAATATCGATGATTGCATTTCATAGCAAGTTTTATATTAATCAAGAATTGTCTCCCAATAACCAATCAAATACAACAGAACACATTATTTTATTTTAAATTGTGCTCTGGTTCATGAATAAATTTTCTACATATAATCATCAATCTACCACAACCATTTGGATGTTAATAATTGAAGTATCAGAGTCAACAACATCAATATCAACCTATACCTATATCAACCTATACGTTTCATCAATTCTGGATCAAATTTACCAATTTGGGATATAGATGATTTTATTATACAGCACAAGTTCTATATTAATCAAGAATTTTCTTCCAATAATCAATCAAATACAACAGATCACATTATTTTATTTTGAATTGTGCTCTGGTTCATGAATAAATTTTCTACATATAATCATCAATCTATCACAACCATTTGAATGTTAATAATTGAAGTATCAGAGTCAACAACATCAATATCAACCTAAACCTATATCAACCTATATGTTTCATCATTTCTGGATCAAATTTATCAATTCGGGATATGGATGATTTCATTATATAGCAGCAAGTTTTATATTAATCAAGAATCGCCATCTAATAATCAATATACAACAGAACACATTATTTTATCTTCGGATGATAATAAATTATCTTTGAATGTTGATTATTTTTGGAGGTCAACAATTGAATATCAGGTATTCTTAACTGTCCTTAGGACATTGTAACTCAATAACTTATAATTATATAATATTGTTCACGGACTTTTTTTTATATTACTTAAAATGATTCTAATAATAATATAAACAGATGATCCATAATTAACTTATATACATTATAGGGTGCATATCGTTCTAATTTCTTTTAAGTTGTCAATCTGTAGTCCGCACTAAGTGAATTAGTGTCCTGGTTTAAATTATTGAAATAATAACTGCAATGTAATTGTTTCAAAATACATTTTGTATATAATTAAACAAATTATATAAATATTACATCAAAACACCTTTCTAAAATACATAGGGTATTATTTCATCAATTTACTAACTATCCTTTCATGTCTTAAGATAACTCTCATTCTAAAATACGACTCAGATAGATCTAACTACTCCACAGCAACACAGCTTATTAAGCTTTTTAATTGTAACTCAATAACTTATAATTATATAATATTGTTCACGGAGTTTTTTCATATTACTTAAAATGATTCTAATAATAATATAAACAGATGATCCATAATTAACTTACATACATTATAGGGTGCATATCGTTCTAACTTTTTTTTTAAGTTGTCAATCTGTATTTCGCACTAAGTGAATTAGTGCCCTGGTTTAAATTATTGAAATAATAACTGCAATGTAATTGTTTCAAAATATATTTTATATATAATTAAACAAATTATATAAATATTACATCAAAACATTTTTCTAAAATATATAGGGTATTATTTCATCAATTTACCAACTATCCTCTCATGTCTTAAGATAACTCTCATTCTAAAATACAACTCAGATAGATCTAACTACTCCACAGCAACACAGCTTATTAAGCTTTTTAATGTATTGATATATCATAATTCCTTTAACACCTTTTCTTTTAATTAAGAACTTAAGTGTTTTCGAATTTCTAAAGCCACTTTCAATACTCTTCCCTCCATTAATTGAATGATTTGAAGATTTGTTAATATTGAAATATTCACCTCCTTAACAATACATTACATTCTTTGTTGGCCGATCTATCTAATATTATAACTTACCTGTATAAAACACTTGATGGATAAAATCAGGAAAAGCAAAAGATACGACATGAAAAAAGTATCTAATAAAAAAATTAAAGTAAATGATAAAGATGAAAATGAGATTTCTTCTTCTATGGAATCCATTATAATAACCAACAATAATGATTGTTATGACCTACCAGAGTTTATGGATAATGACAGCTCTTCAGAGACGAACCAAACAATAGAAAAACACCTAGGACCTATAGATGTTCATTTTGTTAATGATAACACCCTGAATGACTACATTAATTCAAAAATTCCGGACAATACCGAGGCTGTCAACACCAACAAATACTTTCCAGGTGATACCGGGCCCTATGCCCTGTTTATGGAGGGCAACTCGATTGATGACATATCCATGTCCATATTCCTCAAAAAATTAAATCTCGGATATATATCGGAAATTTATCAAATGAACAAACCAAGAATCAGAGTGACAACCAGAGACTGGATCACTGCCAACAACATAATCGAACATTTTAAAGACAATAAAGAATACAACACTTACATACCTTCTTCCTTCATAGAAACTAAAGGCATAGTTAGATTTGTATCTCAAAACTTATCAATTGATAACTTATTGAAGGAACTCAACCCATTAGACAGAATTTGTAAAATCAACAGACTCACTAAATGGAATTCAGAACTCGGAACTGCTGAAAACACATCCTCATTAGTTATAACTTTTTGGAAAAGTTCTCTCCCAGAACACATATTCATCTCAAATGTTAGAACAGTTTTTCCTTACATCTTCAAACCATTATTGTGCTATAACTGTCTTATATATGGTCACGCTGCTACTTACTGCAGAGGGAAAACTAGATGTGCCAACTGTACTGAACAAGACCATCTAATAGACGACTGCTCTAATAAAGCTCTATGCTTGTACTGCAATAAGCAATACAAAACAAATCATCCTGATTGCATTGAGTATGAATCTCAAAAAAAAATCAAGGAATTGATGATAACTAAAAAAATGACATACAAAGAAGCCAGACTTTCAATATCTTCTATAATACCTGAACATAACTCGAACTCATCACCGTCTTCTATTCTCAATAATACTACCAATAAAATTGAATACTCCAATTCACTAATCAACTATTCCAAAAAACAAAAACAATATATGACTACTATTTTCAGAGATAATGAAAAACTTAAAATAGAAAATGCAAAGTTGAAAAATATGCTAAGCGAATATAGTGAAACGATCAATGATTGGAAGACTTTCAAGGAAACACATAAGAAGGAAAATGACTCCTTAAGAGCGGAAATTGATGAAATTAAAAATAAACACATAGAAGTATTGTTACTGGTAAAAGATACACTAGATATAGGAAATAACTTTGTCAACCTTAGTTATGATGACCCCAACAAAGACTTAACAACTACAAATTTGTTTGATAATCTAAAGAAATTGGAAAACTTGTTGTCCTTACACACCGTAGACTCAATAAACACCATAATTGGCATCTAGAACATTAACTCCAACTCGAATAACAACCCTATTTAATATACCTTCCACAACCATCGATATATGAAACAGTTTACTGATTTCCTCTAATCTAATCTATCAATTGTCTTTTTATGTTTCACTATTTTTTACATGTCAGATAATGCCTTTAAACATTATACAAATCATTTATAGTAAACATTATCATTTATAGTAAGAAGTAAAGGACCATTAAAGTAAAGAATCATTTATAGAATCATTTATAAGAAATGAATCATTTATAGCAAACATTATTATCAAGTCTAAAAGAATCATTTATAGTAAACATTAATATCAAGTCTCATTCATTATATTTTATGTAACTTATATAGATATAAGCATTATTACAATACTCAAATTACACATAAATTTGTTATTCATTATTTATATTATAAGAAATGATAATATCGTTGTTAGAAATAAAACAGTATATACTGTCCATTTTTAGTATTGTTCTGATTTACAAATTTTAAAATATGTACTCCAATTAATTGTACAATTATATAATTATTGAAGTACTTTTCATATATCTAAATCACTTTAGAATTCATATACATCATAATACCATATATTTACAATTTTTATCATAAGAAATGAATAATAATTCTAGTTAGACACAAAGAAAATAGTGTAATGAATTATAGTAGATAGTGTATACATTTGTTATTTTAATATTAAATATCAATCAAATAATCAAATATTGAATATATGAAATAGAACCGATAGTTGTTTACTCACTGTAATTAGTTTTTTAAGTTCATTATCATTAATTTCAAATTAATATATAAATAACCAAAACATAATATACAAAAATATAACTAAAAATTAAATTAAACATAATAATAAAATGCAAAATATATGACTAAAGATAAAATTAAACACATAATTGTACAAGGTCAGTTCAACATTACAACAGTTGCATCGTGAGGTGCTTGGTCAAGTGAGAGATTCTTTTTCCTTTGCGGCATGGCAGATACAATGCATTTATGTATTGGTCTTGTACATGACACCACTGAAGGACAAGTCTCTCAATTGACCAATCAGGTCATCACGATGCAATTGTTCTAGTCCTACCACGACTATAAAAGGGTTTAACTTAAGTGTTACAATGTCATGGCTATTAGTGCATTTAGTTATTACATTATATAAGCATAACCATGTAAGCCCGATGGTAGGAGGATAGATTCATGTTATCTTCAGTGAATTAATTGAGACCAATAGCCTAATTGGGTTCTTAATTAATCATTGAGACATAGCATTAATACATCAACCTACAGATCGGGTGTCTAATTATATACAGCTTTGGTGATATGGGCTTGTGCCTAAACCAAATAAAATGATAATAAAAAAAAAAAAAAAAAAAAAAAAATATCAACATGCTATTTTATTTTGTGTATTATTTAGATAGATTGAGTATTAAAATATTCACTGAAAACAAATTTTTTTTTAGTCTTTAGAGCGGTTTATCGGTTTACATAACCGAAAAGCGAGCTTTTTGTGTTAAATACGGAAACTCGCAAACGCTGTTTAGGTTCAACAAACCATTTTTATTTAAAAAGGAAACACGTTTTTAACAACTAAACGGAATATGTTTTGCAAATTTTTAGTTTTAGCTTGAAATTAATTTTATTTGCAGCTAATTAAATTCCATTTTTAAATTTTAACATTTTTCTCCCGATTTTTGTCATTTCAAAATCTGGTAACCCTGGGTGAGACTAATAGCGTTTTCGTTTCTCGATTTAAGTTTTGACCTCAGAGCGGGCAAAATTTTTTCAGTTTTGCATTTTTTTCTTGTAGTGTTGCATTTATTTTTTCAGGTTTGCTCTTAAATTACTTGAGAATCGAACAGAAAAAAGTCACATTTTTTAGATCTGTCAAACTTGGTTAACAAAATAAAGAAATTCAATTTTTTAATATATATTATATTCATTCGCCTTGTGCACTCGAAAGTGAAAACATCTCAAGTGATAAAGCAGTTTAATTAAATATATAATAGTGAAGTGAAATTTCATATTTTAGGGAAAAAATCTTTTTTCCACTCTTCCCTCGGGAACCAACAAAATTAAAGAAAGAAATTATAAAAATAAAAAAACAAAATTAATTAAAAAAGCAAAACATCAAAAAACTAAAATAAGTGAAAAAAGGACAACTAAAAATGGCGGCCCAAGCCGACCAAAAAAAATAGACGCCACAACATCAGATGACGAATTTAAAGGTTACGACGATTTAATTTCTAATAATGGAAAAAGAAAACTAATCAACACTGACACCGAAGAAGAATCATTAAGCAAAATGAAGAAAGATATACAAAATTCAACGGATAACGGAGCAGAAAAAATGAATATAAATCAACCAACTACAAACGAGTCCAAAGAATTAAAGATGGAAAACAAATATAACCAAAGTGACAAAGGACCTTTCCATGTTTTAATAAGCGCACAAACACCAAAAAAAATGATGTCATTAATACTTGCAAAAATTTTCAAAGAAAGCAACATAATTGTCAAAAATATTACAGAAGTCAACCAAAGAATATCTAGAGTGGAATTCAAAACCTACGATAAAGCTAATAAATGTGTCAGACGTGAGGATCCATTAAACCGAATTATGGAAGGTAAGGGATATACATGTTATATACCTAAAACCTATACACATGTAGAAGGCGTTGTGAGAGGATTAGCGGCGGAGTTCACATTAGAAGAAATAGAAAACAACCTCACAAGCGATTTTCCGATAACCAAAATGGAGATAATACAAACATGGGATAGACAAAATAACAAATTAAAAAATACGGATGTACTGAAAGTCGAAATAAGAGCGAGTGAACTTCCAAAACATTTATCATTTTACGGTATAAAGGTTAATACTGATATATATATACCAAAGCTGAGATTTTGTTCTGCATGTCTTAGCTACGGCCATTTAAAAAAATTTTGCCGATCACAAATAAAAAAATGTGCAAAATGTGCAAAACCTATACAAAACGGAATACAACATGAGTGTCAAATTAAACCAGAATGCAAGTTCTGCGTTGGTGTTGAACATTATACCAACTCAAAATATTGTCCTGAGAAGAAGAAACAAACGAATATACAGAAGCACATCATCAAATATAAAACCACTTTTAAAGAAGCAGTAAATATTCTATATCCAAGAGATAAGGCGATTGATAAAGAGCAAGAATCTCAAGATTTTCCAAAACTACCTAGAACAACAGAACAATCTAACTCAAACATATGGGTAGCGAAAGCAAATCGACAAGATGAAATTGTAAAAGATCAACGAACCAAAATAAACCAGCTAGAAACATTTTTAAAAGAATTCATCATAATCAGCCAGCGCAACTATACAGAACCGGACCTCTTACAAATAGACCTTAGAACTATGGTCAGCAATATGTCAAAACTCCATGGAAGGTAACTTAATACTTCTCCAATCAAACATCAGAAGCTTAAGAAGCAACATAAACATTCTACAAATGTTTATGCAAACACACAAAATAGATATAGCTATTTTAAATGAAACATGGACACATCAAAATAACCAACCAAAAATACCAAACTACAAACTCATAACAAAAAATAGAGCCGATGGATACGGTGGAGTTGGTTTCCTCATCAGTAACAAAATAGGAGTTCAAGAAGTACCACTAAATTTAAACTTAGTACATATAGAGGCAACACAAATTAAAATCAAATATAAAAATAACACCATCCATTTAATATCATTCTACAACCCCCCAAACGGCAATCCTACTGCAAAAATAGAAGATTTTAAAAAACTAATTGAAAAAGCTGAAAAAAACAGTGAAACAATAATAGCAGGAGATATCAATGCACGCAGCAACATGTGGGGAAACCAAAACTATGAAGATAGTTTGGGAAAAGAAATAGCCGAAATAATAAAAAATAGCAGCATGCAACTACTAAACACCGGAAAACATACAAGACAAAACATATATAACCATTCAACATCCGCAATAGATATTACTTTATGTACCCAAGGAATTCACAGAAGAACAACATGGGATTGCATCGACGATAATTTAGGATCAGACCATCTACCAATCATATTAAAAACTAAAATAAACGAAACATCCAAAAGAGAGATAACAAACTGGAAAGATGTTATACTCAGTATATCAAATATAAAAGAAACCGATCTTGAGCACAACAATAATATTGAAACAATGATAGAGGAAATAATAACAGAAAACACAAAACTCATAACCGTAAATAACAGAAACATACCGAAACACTGGTGGAATGAAAAAATACAAAGACTATGGAACATTAAACGACAAAAACAAATAAGTTACAATACAACAAAAAACTTGTACACAGCCACCGAACTTTCTAGGTCAGTAGCCATACTGAAGAGGGAGATAAAGAAAGCTAAAAAAGAATCATGGGAGCAGTTTGTAACCAGTATGAATAGTACACTAAACACAAAACTTCTCTGGAAAAAAATAAATAGAATAAAAAACAAAAGAGAAAACAGATTTAATCTACTAGAAGACTACGACATGGCAAAAAAATTTATAAACGAAAACTTCCCACAGACAATAGAAACTATAACAATGCCAATGCAAAAAACGACCATAAAAGAAAAAATCTTCAACGCGCAAATAATAATTGAAACAGTAAATAAAAAACAAAATACAGCACCGGGAGAGAACAAAATATCATACAAAACACTAAAAAATAGCATAACATTAAATCCAGATATAGCGGAAAGAATAGCAGGCTACCTAAATGAGATATACACGAATCAAGAATATCCAGAAAAATGGAAAAAATCAAAAATAATAACAATAAAAAAACCAAACAAAAATGAAAACCTAACGGAAAGCTACAGACCAATATGCCTACAAAATACATTATCAAAAATATTCAACAAAGCAATCTTAGAACAACTAAACCAGCACCTAGAAACACAAAATGTGCTACCATCAAACTCATATGGTTTTAGAAAAGGGTACAACATAATGGATTACTTTGTTAATTTATTTAGCGAAATAGAAGCAGCAAAAACGAATCATAAAACGCAGATTATAGTAACGACAGATATATCAAGAGCCTTTGACAACGTAAAGAAAAGCAAAATAATAGAAAATCTAAAACATATTAACACCCCAACTCATCTAACTAACTGGATATACCAATTTCTTACAAATAGAAACATTATATACAACAATGGAACAACAGAAATAAAACAAACAACAAATAAAGGTATTCCACAAGGCAGCTGCCTAAGCCCGTGCCTCTTCAATATATACACCTACGAACTACATCAAATACAAGATAGCAAAATATCAATTTATCAATTTGCCGACGACATAGCGATATTGGTAAAAGAAGACAACGAAAAAACAGCAGAACTAAAAACCAACTGGGCGATTAACAAATTGAACGACGAGTTAAAAAAACTGGAACTCGAATTAAATCCAGAAAAATGCTGTTTCATGAGATTATTTAAAAATAAAGCATCAAATTTTGTAGCAACAATCGACAACAAAAGGATAAAAGAAATGAAAACAACAAAACTTTTGGGCATTACATTTAACAACAAATTATCACTACTACCACACTATCAAAAGCTAGATGAAGAAATAGTCAAATCAACAAACCTACTAAAACAAATAACGCACAAAAACGGAGGAGCCCACCCTTATACAGTCACAAATGTATACAAAGCTATAATACAAACAAGAACAAAATATGCAGATATAATCACACCAACAAATATTAAAAATACCACAAAAATAAAACAAAGAATAATCAACAGAAATTTAAGAATATGTACAGGAATGCTAAAAACGACACCAATCCCAACAATTCTAGCTGAAACCGCTACATTACCAGCAGAACTAGACAACAAAATAACATCCCTTAAATATATAGCAGAGGAAATCAACAAAAATAGCGAAACCGGTAAAAGGATAAAAAACAACAACATAATGGAGAAATTAGGGAAACTATATAGAGAATACCATTTTCTATCAAAAATCAAACCTACAAACCACAAACCAAACGGTCCAGCAACAAATATTATAGTAAATGAAAATTTCCTACAAACATTTAACTGCAGTAAAAACATAAGACAAGTGGAAACAATCGCCAAATACATAGAAATACTAAACAAATATAACGGATACGAAGAGATTTACACAGATGGATCAATCAACCAAGACAAAAGCGGAATAGGAATTTACTTCAAAAATATGGATAGGGCAACCAAAATAACATTAAAAAATAAAGCCACAATAAAAACAATAGAAACCATAGCCATAAAAATAGCCATAGAGAAAGCAATTGAAATGAAAATGCAAAACATTATCATTTTTACAGACTCAAAAAGCAGTTGTATATCTATAAAGAATGTCAACACCGGGAAATCACAAAAATTATACGAAAACGAAATAATAGATAAAGCAATAGCCAACAGAAATATCAATATTATAATACAATGGATCCCTGGTCATTCAGGAATAATTGGAAACGAGAAGGCAGACCAACTAGCCAAAGAAGCAACCATCGAAGCCAACGAAACAATAGACAACTATATAACCATCGAAGACGCACATAAAATTATAAAAGAAAATATATACCAGGAGTGGGAAACCACGTACAATCACTGGACTAACTCTATTGGAAGATATAATAGACAAATTAACATTACGCCACCAAAAAAACCCTGGTACTACAAAACTAAAATGAACGCGTACAACATCAAGCAAATAAATAGGCTTCGAGCAGGTCATACAACAAACAAAAAGTTCAAGAAAATGATAGGAGCGGAGGAGACTAACCTATGCGAAACATGTAATGTAATAGAAGACCAAGAACACGTGATTGAACAATGCAGCAAATACAACAGAATAAGAATCAAATACGAACTCATCAAAAATAACAGCTTAATAGATATCCTGAAATCAGAAGATATCAACAATTACAAAATATTATGTAAATTTCTAAAAGAAATAGAGTATAAACTATGAAGACCTTAATAAAACGGAAAAAACCACATATAAACCAAAAAATTTTCAACACACTATATAAACTTACCATAATTTAAGATTTTGACATTTATAAACTTTATACATATAAGAAAATAATAATTTTATAAACTCTGTAAACTTGTAGGTTATATGGATAGAAATATCCCGACCATAGTAAATAATAAAGAATAAAAAAAAAAAAAATATATATTATTATTTTTACTCTATTTAATTATTTTTATTTAAGAAAAATACATCTCTAAAAATATGTTTTTTCTTATTTTTTATAATATATTTATATATTAAACAAGGCAACATTCTTGCACCGTCTCTCAAGAAAAAGTCAAAAAATGCAATATAGTTGCCCTCAAAAAGTTTGAAACTTGCATCCAAATCGAGAAAAGAAAACGCAAATTTTTTCCGGTCAACATTTTTTTGAGAATCGAACAGAAAAAATGTGACCTGAAAAAAAAGTGCAAAATAAAGTCACATTTTTTTGTAGAATCGAAAACGCTATATGGATAGTACATATTTTAACTCTTAAAATTTTGTACTGATTTCACTTAGAAAAAAAATGGTCACCCTATGTATATACGAAAGTAATATCTGGCTGATAATTGTAATTCACTAGACTAAAATTTAATAAACTGAATACAATAAGTTTGGATTTTTACGAGCAATTAATGTTATTAAGTAACTAATAGAATAAATTGAATTGTTTCAATTAAAATCATGTTTTTTCTCTCAATGATCAAATACAATTCTGCGTGTTAGATCCAACATGTTAACTTAAGAAGAGGAGTTTTAGGTTGGGACAGAACAGTTTATTAAGAGAAACCTAAGAAGCTCTCGAATTGAAAAACAATCAAATGATTCTGTTTCTTGAGTTTGATTGTTCACAAAAGAATAGTTAATTTAAAAAACTATTCAATTTTAGTCTAGCGAATTATAATTCACTATATTTTATAAGAACTTCACTAAAATATATGCATAAAACATTCGAAGCAACTTAGAATTTAATTTTATTATGTACTACCTATTTGGAATACATAAAAGATAGACAAAGATAATATTCGACACCTTCCAATTGTTTTTACGGCAGCAATTAAGATAAAATTTAAAGAACAATACACGAATATTTTATAAAATTTGATAAGTTTCAAAATTAAACGCAACTGGCGTAGAATTCGAGGATATGGATGTGGTTCTTTAATGATATCCAAAAGAACAATTGAAAATTAAAAGTTGATATATTTTAAATCGATGCTTGATGCCCAAACAACAGTATATATTACCAAATAGAAGTTTTATGAAGCAGAATGATTACCTGGTAATGATTGGAGAATCACTTCAGGTAATCATACTGCTTCATCACAGATGCCAAATAATGGGTGAAGGGTTCGAAGTTAAAAAGGGGCTCATACAAAGTTTTAAGTGGTTTTCCAGAGAACTAAAACATTTTAGTCTAGGGTGTGACCATGCGTCCTCTTTAGACCTCCGCTCTTTTTTGTTTTATTGGCGTCATCTTCTAAATATTATCTTTTTAAAATTTCCTTGCAAAAGAACAACGAAAAAATTTTGCATTTATAGTAAAAAAACTGATCGTTTTGAAAATCTTAAGCAGTGTTGTTTTTAAATAGCCGAAAAGCCTTCTCCCCTCTCCCCCGGAAGCTAATTTTAATAAACTAAACACTGCGAGTTTTCACTCAAACAATATTACCTTTTTGAAATACATCCCAAAAATCGGAAAATCTGATTAAAGTAAAACTAAATACATCTTGGTCTCAGAAAAGTATACCAAACTAAAAGAAACAAGTTTTTTGCCAAATAAATACTTTTTATTAATTATCGAATATGTTAATATTCAGATTGTTTTAATATTTAAACAAATTTTATTAAAAAAAAAAAGAGTAAAGTTTTGATGTGTAACTGAAGACCAAAATGCGTTTATTTTAAGTGTAAAAAAATTCAGTCAAATATTTTCTGGCTCCATTTTATTACATTACTATAGAATTTACAAATCAGCCTAATTTTATGAATTTCAAATAAAATAGAAAAGGAAATTAAACAAAACAAAAATTTGTTTTTATATTAAAACAATGATCTTAAAAAAAAAAAAAACAATAATGAACAAAAAAATTAATCCAACTTTTATATATAAAAAAATGTTTAAAGAAAAATAAAATTATATAGATGCTGAGTAAATAAAATAGTAAGGGAATGAATGTAGCCCGTTTTCTTTTCGGCGAAATTCTTTACGATGGAAGCAAAGATATTTTTTAAAAAACCATCTAGATAATAATAGGATGTTTATGCCTGTAGTTTGCTACTTCTTGCCTTTACTGGCCTTTTCAGCTGCTTTGGTTACTTTACCACTTGTTGCATCTTTGAAGGTTACACTTTTGATAACACCGACAGCAACGGTTTGTCTCATATCACGAACAGCGAAACGACCAAGTGGAGGGAATTCTGAGAAGGATTCTACACACAATGGTTTGGTTGGCTGAAGGACAACTATGGCTGCATCTCCAGATTTTATAGACTTTGGATTTTCTTCAGTGGCTTTTCCTGAACGACGATCGACTTTTTGTTTTATTTCAGCGAATTTGCAGGCAATGTGAGCTGTGTGACAATCCAAAACTGGTGTGTATCCGTTTGAAATTTGACCAGGATGGTTGAGGACAATAACTTGAGCGGTGAAATCAGCAGCTCCTTTAGGTGGATTATTCTTTGAATCTCCAGCAACATATCCACGACGTAATTCTTTGACTGACACGTTTTTAATATTGAAACCAACATTGTCTCCGGGAACTGCTTCTGCTAAAGCTTCATGATGCATCTCAACAGATTTTACTTCAGTAGTCAAATTGACTGGAGCAAATGTTACTAAAACACCTGGCTTAATTACACCAGTTTCAACACGACCTACTGGTACTGTTCCAATACCACCAATTTTGTAAACATCTTGAAGTGGTAAACGAAGAGCTTTGTCTGTTGGACGAGATGGTGGAAGAATAGCGTCCAAAGCTTCAATAAGTGTTTTACCTTCAGCGCTGGAATCTTTACCTTCAACCTTCCATCCCTTAAACCATGGCATGTTGTCTGATGGTTCCAACATGTTATCTCCGTGCCATCCTGAAATTGGAACGAAAGCAACAGCTTTTGGATTGTAGCCAATTTTCTTGATGTATCCAGATACCTCCTTTTCGATTTCCGCGAAACGTGTACCACTGAAAGGAGGTGTAGTTGAATCCATTTTGTTAACAGCTACAATAAGTTGTTTAACTCCTAATGTGAATGCAAGAAGAGCATGTTCACGGGTCTGTCCGTTTTTAGAAATACCAGCTTCGAATTCACCCACCCCAGCGGCTACAATCAATACAGCACAATCAGCTTGTGATGTACCCGTGATCATGTTTTTAATGAAATCACGATGGCCTGGGGCATCAATAATGGTGACGTAGTATTTAGCAGTTTCAAATTTCCATAAAGCGATATCAATTGTGATACCACGTTCACGTTCAGCCTTCAATTTATCTAAAACCCAGGCATATTTGAAAGAACCTTTACCCATTTCTTGTGCTTCCTTTTCGAACTTCTCAATTGTACGTTTGTCAATACCACCACATTTATAGATTAAATGACCGGTTGTGGTTGATTTACCAGAATCGACATGTCCAATAACGACGATATTGATATGAACCTTTTCTTTTCCCATTTTGGTTTAGTAATCTGAAAAACAAAAATTTAGTATTAATTTTCAGGCCTCAAAGGTAAATTTAGAAAAGAATTTAAATAATTAATCAGAAAATTTGGTATTTGCTTGTCGTCACTATTTTTCAGTAGCAGAACTGGATATTATTCATCATAATCAATAAAAATTAAATATTTTACAACATTGTGAAATTCTTAATTGTTGACGTAGATCAATGTGTTTATCATTAATTTTTCGCAAAAAGTTTTATTTTTCAGAAACGCACCGGAAGCAACCAAATGTTATTCTGGAAATTTTCGGAGCCATTGCAAATGTAGGTTAGTATTTTCCAACCTTGTGAATGCGGTACGTATATATAAGAAAAATTAATGCAATATGGCGGAAACCAGCGTGGAAGTTTTACAAAGCTAAAATTGTGAGTTGGCAGCCATTTTGAGACGACAGCCGGTTTTTCCAAAGAAAATGGTAAAATTAACATTTATATTAATATAAAAACAAATCTTTTGAGGAAAATGTAGTATTTACCAAATGGCACTTAAATTCTTGAATTGATACATCACGATAATACAGAGCTTAAATCTTTGTAGTTATTTATTTATTTATTTTATTTATTTATTTATTTAACAATAATTAAGACTGCAACGTCCTATTTACAAATTGTTACGAAAATACAAAAAAAAGAAAATGGTATTTAAATAATTTGTTTAAAAATCCTTAAGAATTAAAATGAGCTATAAATTTGTAAAGTTATAGTTGATGTTAAGGCCAGAGTAATGTTTACATTATCTTTATAATTTTCAATTAGATATCACAAAGATAATACAAAAGAGTATACAAAAGTATTATTTAATTTAAATCTTTAGATAATTTATCATAATAATTCAATTTATTATTTACCAAAGCCAACTTCACTTGTCAACTTCAACTTGTGTGTGCCGCCGTTCCCCACGCCAAAAATATTCGATTTTATAAAAATATTTATATTATTTAAAAAGTGCAGCAGCACTAACGATAACTCGACAGAGGAAAGAAAAATAAAGAAAAATAAAGAGAAAAATAAAGAAACTGGACTCTTCTTAATTTCAGTTAGACTTATATACAATTTATAACTCAATTGTATACAAAGGCAGTGAAACCGAAGAAAAAGCTAGTCACTGGAATTAAAATAGTTCAAACATTGGTTCCTAAATACATTAGTAGAAGTGGCATTCCTAACAGATAGCGGGAGTGAATTCCAAATGCGACTCGCTCTAATAAGGAATGATTTGTCCATTACATCTGTATAATGCATGGGGATGATGAGATGCATGACTCTCGTTGAGTTTGTAAAAATCAATTTCTCATAGAGGTAGGTTGGTAATTGATTTCTAATGACTTTGAAAAGTAGGAGCACAACTCTATACTTCAAGAACGTACTAAACTCTGTTCCTAGGAAATTGACCGACAATTCAGACACATGATCACTGACCTTCAGGGAATATATGAATCGGATGCATGAGTTGAAACAAAGTTTAAGTCGGTGCAGGGTGCCTACACTGGCTCCCGAATATAACTCAGAACCATAGATGAAATAAGGATGGACTAAAGATTTTACTAATTTATATCTAAGATGAGCAGGCAGAAGATCCTTCAGCAGGTACAATCTACGCAAGATGGACCATACCCTGCTAATAATTAGATTAATATGATAGTTCCAGGATAAGGTTTCATCAATAATAAACCCCAAGCTCTTTACTTTTTGAACATATGGAATAACTGAACCATTGAGTATGATAGGGTCCAGCTCATGACTGACCGGGTGACGATAAAATGCAATTGCTTGACTCTTAAGAGGATTAATAATCAGTAAATTATCTGACGCCCACTTGGAGATAGCCAAAAGGTCTTCATTTATTTGAGCAATACAGCCGGGTAAGCTAGTCATACTTGCTGAGTTCGCGATCTGAACATCATCCGCAAAAAGATGAACAAGGCAGTAATTAAGCACGGAAGGAAGATCATTGATAAAGAGGCTGAACAGAAGAGGACCCAAGATCGAGCCTTGCGGAACCCCCCTATAGAGCGGTAAGAACGGTGAGCACTGCTCCCCAATAGCTACGCATTGAGACCGATTACCTAGATATGAGTGAATCAGTTTAATTGCCGAGTTTGACATAGTGAAGATCGTATTTAATTTCGACAGAAGAATCACATGGCTAATACTATCAAATGCTTTACTAAAGTCTAGAAGTAGTAAAATCGTAACCATTTTCTTGTCCATATTCTTACGTATAACGTCAGTAAGATCAAGTACAGCAGTAGTGGTACTGTGCGACCTCCTAAAGCCAGATTGATTAGCATAAAGACCATCCCCCAGTTGCAGGAATGTTTCCATTTGTTCTCTTATCAATCCTTCACAAACCTTGGATAGGGCAGGGAGGATACTGATAGGTCTGAAATCAGACAAAGTCATAGGATCAACTATTTTGGGTATAGGTCTTACCATTGCCCGTTTCCAAGCGTTTGGAAAAACTGATGTTGTGAATATAGTATTCATTATATGCAAGAGATGCCCAGAAATAAGGGGATAGATGATCTTTACAAATCTAATTGGAATATGGTCAAGCCCAACAGCATTAGATTTGATGGAGAACAGAGCACGACAAAGATCGCTCTCTGTAACATTTCTGAAGGAATGGGAATGGAGCCGGTCTATTGAATCGGAATCAGGTGATGGTGTTGGATTACCAGATTGTATTGAAGCAAAGTGGTGATTTAAGCTATCAGAATCAAATCCATTACAGCCAGATTCTACGGCATTGCTTATTCCAAAGTTCTTTAATTTAGACCACAACACTTTAGATGGTTGATCAGGATTGAAGTGAGTTTCACCAAACTGTTTTTTAGCTTTACTAATTAGTGAATTGACTTTATTACGATGTTTACAATAAGTCTTCCACCGATCTTGAGTTTTTAGTTCATTGTAAGCTCGAAAGGCTAAGTCTCTGAGAGAAATCGCATTCATTATATCAATATTAAACCATGGATTTGATTCGGAGTGAAAGGTTTTTGAACGCAAAGGAACATGTTGATTAAATAAATTTAAAAGACTACAGTTAAGAATATTTATCTGCTCATCAACATCTCCGGAATATAGGATGCGATTCAAATCCGTCATGTTTACATCAGGTCGAATTTGTTCAATAGACAAGTTTTTATAATCCCGATATAGAAAGGTTTGAGGTGATTTTTGACAACTGATATTGAACGACGAGTAAATTAGCGCATGTTTCGAAATACCCGGGACCCAGAATTGACTTGAGTACTTAACTTGATTTAAACCACTCACTACCATGAAATCAATTAGCGAGGAACTCAGCCAGAAGGTGTCAAAGTGAGTTGGCTTGTTGTTGTGTACGATTTGGCAATCAAGTGACTCAAAGAAACTTACAGTATTACGGTGGGTATCAGGATCCATGAGATTAATATTGAAATCGCCCATAATTATTATGTTGTTGTATTGAGGAAGTAGCGAATTCAGAACGTCGCTTAGAAGGTCAATGCTTCCACCTGTTCGATACACAACACCAATTAGAGTACGAGTCTGAGCCCGAAAAACTTCAACGAAGATATATTCAAGAGTGGATGAATTTTGGGATTTTAAAATGGTTTTAGCACGAAGCTTAGTCGAGACATACATTGCAACTCCCCCGCCTCTGATCGCAACACGATCATTTCTAAATAGCTTATACCCATTTATAGAAACAGAAGAACTAGAGATGTACGACTTGAGCCAAGTTTCCGAAACGCCAACAATGTCAAGATAATTACCCTTCAAAATATTACGCATCTCCTCCAGTTTGCTTAGACGATTTGCCACAATGCTCTGGGCATTCAGGTGTCCAATGTTTAAAGAACTGCGTCTTTCACTCTGAAGATCCAATCGTAGTATTGAGTTATCGCTAGCTGCTGGTAAAAGGTTATGTGATATGAGAACCATAAAACGCAGGAAAGCGGCAACACACAACAAGTTGATACACTGAAAGAGAAAAAAAATTAGTAATATTAATTAGCATACTATGAATTAAATTTGCATTACTCTACCCATACGAAATTGTTTAGATTGTTTGAAAAGACAATATAATAAAAATCTACTCAATAGTTAATGCAGATTCAGACTAGAAGTGCCAATAAATAAAATGAAATTTAAATGAAAAGGAAGCCAGATGCAAAAAAAAAGAAAAAAAAACTTTTGTTTGATTATGAAAGGGAAACAGAAAAGAACTTATATTTATTTATTGCCATTTGATGTCAGGTTTGCTGATTGTCTCGAGGAGTTGAGGTGTTGATTTGGCGCAATATATTTCATGACCTCCTCTTTTGAATTGACTATGAACTTATTTCCATTAAGAGCTGTTATGCGAACCCGCCCATTTAGCACAGCAGTTTTCTGGATTTCACCTTTCTTTTTAAGGTCGACACAAAAACGTTTCAGCGCAGCTGCATGTGGTGTGAGATTGTCGTTAAAATAGATTCTTGAGTTAATATCCGTCTCAATGACTTGTGATAGGGCGATGTTGATGCTCCTGAAGTATTCAGACATGATTTTGTCACGAGTTGGAATATTAGCAAACTGCACAATAATTGAGTCCTTAGGCTTATTTAGTTTGCTGCAAAAGATAATATCTTCCGGAGGAACATTCACTCCCAGAATCGAAGCAGTTTTAATTGCAAAACCTTTAATGTCAGTTACAGATGGCGGAATTCCATTCATTATTATGTCATGCCGTCGACTTAATAGATCAAGACGGTTTAGTGTAGTAGCCACTCTAGACGATTGAGCAGCATCAGGATTAATTGCTTCAAATTGTTCAACTCTAGCACTTAATGCAGCAACAGAGGCTTCGACCGAAGCAAGTTTCAAATTAACAGTTTCAGTCGCAATACATTTAGCTTCGTTCAAAATTTTGGTTCGAAATTCTTCTAAAACATCCTTTATGTCTGAGCGAATACCAATTTTAAGATTGTCAAATTCGGCTTTCAATGTGCTGGGCACGGTACTATGCTTATGAGGTGTACATGTAGTGCAGTACCAGCTAACCGACTCATTATCCGATAGAGATTTGTAAAATGCCTCACTGATTCCCACACATTTGATGTGAAACCATTCGTTACATAGATCACAGCAAACTGATTTATCATTAACAATAAGTTTGCAGTTTGGGCAAAAATATTTAGTTCTCGACCGGCCAGCCATGTTGAGGTTATGTATTATTGATAAGAAGAACGACTGAAATTTGCTCCAAGTTTAGCTTGAAACTTCGTAACCTCATTAACAGCAAATATATTAATCAATAACAGCTCTTTTATGACCAACAATATATTTCCAGCGATAATAATCGGCACAATAAAATTTAAATTTATTTTAAAACCACATGGACGACTAGATTATATTTAGTAGCTTTATTGGTCCCGTCCAAGATGCAAAACTCAGCCTTGTTGGTATTCACAAAAGTTGACAGCAGAGATCTTCCCACCGGAGTGGCAGCTAACAACGTGCTGCTCCAGCCAAACCAAATCTTAGCAAAAGTAGTAGAATGATCTTAGGTTAAGCAGAAACAAACCCACCGGATTTCAATATGTTCACAAATTAGTGCACCAACTTATCACAAATAACTTTTACAATAAATGTAACACTATAATCAATTCAGATAAACTTCAATTTAATTATTCACAATTAATGATAGATTATATAGGAAGAAAAAAAACAATTTCGAGAGCAGAAAGTTTGATGTTTATGCTTCAAACGCCATTTTGAGAAAAAAAAGATTTAAAAATAAAGCATCAAATTTTGTAGCAACAATCGACAACAAAAGGATAAAAGAAATGAAAACAACAAAACTTTTGGGCATTACATTTAACAACAAATTATCACTACTACCACACTATCAAAAGCTAGATGAAGAAATAGTCAAATCAACAAACCTACTAAAACAAATAACGCACAAAAACGGAGGAGCCCACCCTTATACAGTCACAAATGTATACAAAGCTATAATACAAACAAGAACAAAATATGCAGATATAATCACACCAACAAATATTAAAAATACCACAAAAATAAAACAAAGAATAATCAACAGAAATTTAAGAATATGTACAGGAATGCTAAAAACGACACCAATCCCAACAATTCTAGCTGAAACCGCTACATTACCAGCAGAACTAGACAACAAAATAACATCCCTTAAATATATAGCAGAGGAAATCAACAAAAATAGCGAAACCGGTAAAAGGATAAAAAACAACAACATAATGGAGAAATTAGGGAAACTATATAGAGAATACCATTTTCTATCAAAAATCAAACCTACAAACCACAAACCAAACGGTCCAGCAACAAATATTATAGTAAATGAAAATTTCCTACAAACATTTAACTGCAGTAAAAACATAAGACAAGTGGAAACAATCGCCAAATACATAGAAATACTAAACAAATATAACGGATACGAAGAGATTTACACAGATGGATCAATCAACCAAGACAAAAGCGGAATAGGAATTTACTTCAAAAATATGGATAGGGCAACCAAAATAACATTAAAAAATAAAGCCACAATAAAAACAATAGAAACCATAGCCATAAAAATAGCCATAGAGAAAGCAATTGAAATGAAAATGCAAAACATTATCATTTTTACAGACTCAAAAAGCAGTTGTATATCTATAAAGAATGTCAACACCGGGAAATCACAAAAATTATACGAAAACGAAATAATAGATAAAGCAATAGCCAACAGAAATATCAATATTATAATACAATGGATCCCTGGTCATTCAGGAATAATTGGAAACGAGAAGGCAGACCAACTAGCCAAAGAAGCAACCATCGAAGCCAACGAAACAATAGACAACTATATAACCATCGAAGACGCACATAAAATTATAAAAGAAAATATATACCAGGAGTGGGAAACCACGTACAATCACTGGACTAACTCTATTGGAAGATATAATAGACAAATTAACATTACGCCACCAAAAAAACCCTGGTACTACAAAACTAAAATGAACGCGTACAACATCAAGCAAATAAATAGGCTTCGAGCAGGTCATACAACAAACAAAAAGTTCAAGAAAATGATAGGAGCGGAGGAGACTAACCTATGCGAAACATGTAATGTAATAGAAGACCAAGAACACGTGATTGAACAATGCAGCAAATACAACAGAATAAGAATCAAATACGAACTCATCAAAAATAACAGCTTAATAGATATCCTGAAATCAGAAGATATCAACAATTACAAAATATTATGTAAATTTCTAAAAGAAATAGAGTATAAACTATGAAGACCTTAATAAAACGGAAAAAACCACATATAAACCAAAAAATTTTCAACACACTATATAAACTTACCATAATTTAAGATTTTGACATTTATAAACTTTATACATATAAGAAAATAATAATTTTATAAACTCTGTAAACTTGTAGGTTATATGGATAGAAATATCCCGACCATAGTAAATAATAAAGAATAAAAAAAAAAAAAATATATATTATTATTTTTACTCTATTTAATTATTTTTATTTAAGAAAAATACATCTCTAAAAATATGTTTTTTCTTATTTTTTATAATATATTTATATATTAAACAAGGCAACATTCTTGCACCGTCTCTCAAGAAAAAGTCAAAAAATGCAATATAGTTGCCCTCAAAAAGTTTGAAACTTGCATCCAAATCGAGAAAAGAAAACGCAAATTTTTTCCGGTCAACATTTTTTTGAGAATCGAACAGAAAAAATGTGACCTGAAAAAAAAGTGCAAAATAAAGTCACATTTTTTTGTAGAATCGAAAACGCTATATGGATAGTACATATTTTAACTCTTAAAATTTTGTACTGATTTCACTTAGAAAAAAAATGGTCACCCTATGTATATACGAAAGTAATATCTGGCTGATAATTGTAATTCACTAGACTAAAATTTAATAAACTGAATACAATAAGTTTGGATTTTTACGAGCAATTAATGTTATTAAGTAACTAATAGAATAAATTGAATTGTTTCAATTAAAATCATGTTTTTTCTCTCAATGATCAAATACAATTCTGCGTGTTAGATCCAACATGTTAACTTAAGAAGAGGAGTTTTAGGTTGGGACAGAACAGTTTATTAAGAGAAACCTAAGAAGCTCTCGAATTGAAAAACAATCAAATGATTCTGTTTCTTGAGTTTGATTGTTCACAAAAGAATAGTTAATTTAAAAAACTATTCAATTTTAGTCTAGCGAATTATAATTCACTATATTTTATAAGAACTTCACTAAAATATATGCATAAAACATTCGAAGCAACTTAGAATTTAATTTTATTATGTACTACCTATTTGGAATACATAAAAGATAGACAAAGATAATATTCGACACCTTCCAATTGTTTTTACGGCAGCAATTAAGATAAAATTTAAAGAACAATACACGAATATTTTATAAAATTTGATAAGTTTCAAAATTAAACGCAACTGGCGTAGAATTCGAGGATATGGATGTGGTTCTTTAATGATATCCAAAAGAACAATTGAAAATTAAAAGTTGATATATTTTAAATCGATGCTTGATGCCCAAACAACAGTATATATTACCAAATAGAAGTTTTATGAAGCAGAATGATTACCTGGTAATGATTGGAGAATCACTTCAGGTAATCATACTGCTTCATCACAGATGCCAAATAATGGGTGAAGGGTTCGAAGTTAAAAAGGGGCTCATACAAAGTTTTAAGTGGTTTTCCAGAGAACTAAAACATTTTAGTCTAGGGTGTGACCATGCGTCCTCTTTAGACCTCCGCTCTTTTTTGTTTTATTGGCGTCATCTTCTAAATATTATCTTTTTAAAATTTCCTTGCAAAAGAACAACGAAAAAATTTTGCATTTATAGTAAAAAAACTGATCGTTTTGAAAATCTTAAGCAGTGTTGTTTTTAAATAGCCGAAAAGCCTTCTCCCCTCTCCCCCGGAAGCTAATTTTAATAAACTAAACACTGCGAGTTTTCACTCAAACAATATTACCTTTTTGAAATACATCCCAAAAATCGGAAAATCTGATTAAAGTAAAACTAAATACATCTTGGTCTCAGAAAAGTATACCAAACTAAAAGAAACAAGTTTTTTGCCAAATAAATACTTTTTATTAATTATCGAATATGTTAATATTCAGATTGTTTTAATATTTAAACAAATTTTATTAAAAAAAAAAAGAGTAAAGTTTTGATGTGTAACTGAAGACCAAAATGCGTTTATTTTAAGTGTAAAAAAATTCAGTCAAATATTTTCTGGCTCCATTTTATTACATTACTATAGAATTTACAAATCAGCCTAATTTTATGAATTTCAAATAAAATAGAAAAGGAAATTAAACAAAACAAAAATTTGTTTTTATATTAAAACAATGATCTTAAAAAAAAAAAAAACAATAATGAACAAAAAAATTAATCCAACTTTTATATATAAAAAAATGTTTAAAGAAAAATAAAATTATATAGATGCTGAGTAAATAAAATAGTAAGGGAATGAATGTAGCCCGTTTTCTTTTCGGCGAAATTCTTTACGATGGAAGCAAAGATATTTTTTAAAAAACCATCTAGATAATAATAGGATGTTTATGCCTGTAGTTTGCTACTTCTTGCCTTTACTGGCCTTTTCAGCTGCTTTGGTTACTTTACCACTTGTTGCATCTTTGAAGGTTACACTTTTGATAACACCGACAGCAACGGTTTGTCTCATATCACGAACAGCGAAACGACCAAGTGGAGGGAATTCTGAGAAGGATTCTACACACAATGGTTTGGTTGGCTGAAGGACAACTATGGCTGCATCTCCAGATTTTATAGACTTTGGATTTTCTTCAGTGGCTTTTCCTGAACGACGATCGACTTTTTGTTTTATTTCAGCGAATTTGCAGGCAATGTGAGCTGTGTGACAATCCAAAACTGGTGTGTATCCGTTTGAAATTTGACCAGGATGGTTGAGGACAATAACTTGAGCGGTGAAATCAGCAGCTCCTTTAGGTGGATTATTCTTTGAATCTCCAGCAACATATCCACGACGTAATTCTTTGACTGACACGTTTTTAATATTGAAACCAACATTGTCTCCGGGAACTGCTTCTGCTAAAGCTTCATGATGCATCTCAACAGATTTTACTTCAGTAGTCAAATTGACTGGAGCAAATGTTACTAAAACACCTGGCTTAATTACACCAGTTTCAACACGACCTACTGGTACTGTTCCAATACCACCAATTTTGTAAACATCTTGAAGTGGTAAACGAAGAGCTTTGTCTGTTGGACGAGATGGTGGAAGAATAGCGTCCAAAGCTTCAATAAGTGTTTTACCTTCAGCGCTGGAATCTTTACCTTCAACCTTCCATCCCTTAAACCATGGCATGTTGTCTGATGGTTCCAACATGTTATCTCCGTGCCATCCTGAAATTGGAACGAAAGCAACAGCTTTTGGATTGTAGCCAATTTTCTTGATGTATCCAGATACCTCCTTTTCGATTTCCGCGAAACGTGTACCACTGAAAGGAGGTGTAGTTGAATCCATTTTGTTAACAGCTACAATAAGTTGTTTAACTCCTAATGTGAATGCAAGAAGAGCATGTTCACGGGTCTGTCCGTTTTTAGAAATACCAGCTTCGAATTCACCCACCCCAGCGGCTACAATCAATACAGCACAATCAGCTTGTGATGTACCCGTGATCATGTTTTTAATGAAATCACGATGGCCTGGGGCATCAATAATGGTGACGTAGTATTTAGCAGTTTCAAATTTCCATAAAGCGATATCAATTGTGATACCACGTTCACGTTCAGCCTTCAATTTATCTAAAACCCAGGCATATTTGAAAGAACCTTTACCCATTTCTTGTGCTTCCTTTTCGAACTTCTCAATTGTACGTTTGTCAATACCACCACATTTATAGATTAAATGACCGGTTGTGGTTGATTTACCAGAATCGACATGTCCAATAACGACGATATTGATATGAACCTTTTCTTTTCCCATTTTGGTTTAGTAATCTGAAAAACAAAAATTTAGTATTAATTTTCAGGCCTCAAAGGTAAATTTAGAAAAGAATTTAAATAATTAATCAGAAAATTTGGTATTTGCTTGTCGTCACTATTTTTCAGTAGCAGAACTGGATATTATTCATCATAATCAATAAAAATTAAATATTTTACAACATTGTGAAATTCTTAATTGTTGACGTAGATCAATGTGTTTATCATTAATTTTTCGCAAAAAGTTTTATTTTTCAGAAACGCACCGGAAGCAACCAAATGTTATTCTGGAAATTTTCGGAGCCATTGCAAATGTAGGTTAGTATTTTCCAACCTTGTGAATGCGGTACGTATATATAAGAAAAATTAATGCAATATGGCGGAAACCAGCGTGGAAGTTTTACAAAGCTAAAATTGTGAGTTGGCAGCCATTTTGAGACGACAGCCGGTTTTTCCAAAGAAAATGGTAAAATTAACATTTATATTAATATAAAAACAAATCTTTTGAGGAAAATGTAGTATTTACCAAATGGCACTTAAATTCTTGAATTGATACATCACGATAATACAGAGCTTAAATCTTTGTAGTTACTTCCACGTGTCAATTTTAAACTTAGAACTTAATATATACACAAAACCTAATTTTCACTAATTAAATTACATGTTAAAAATTTTAAATTAACATTTTATCAGGAGGTTCAGCCTTCAGAAAAAGGTTTGCCACGTGCCATTTTACACATTAATTAAGATCTAACACTTTTTTTTTATCGCTGTGTAGTTAAGAATTACAACAATTGTAAAATATTTAAGTATTTGAACTTTTTAAGATATCAAGAATATTAAACTTCAATATTTCACTTACATTTTAAAAATTTTCACAAGAAAGAGCAATATGAATATAATGTTACTCCGGCAAAAGACCCGTTGAAAGTGAACGAGAAAAAGAAATGACGAAATAATTTAGCTTGGTGCCATTCGTAAAATTTTAAACCCACAATGCGTTGTCATGTAGGACACGTTCGTTGATTTCCGGCGACACCTTTATGAACTAAATTTTATAGTTGAATAGTTCGACACGGAACGCTCACATTAAAAAATTTCATTTCATATATCTATTCTGAATTAAACCACTGATTTTCTTTACCTAATTAAATTGTGTTATTTAAATTTAATTCGTGAAACAAATCTGTTTGTATATAAAGTTTTTTAATGATTACAAATTTTTAATCTAAAGAGCCAATCTTTTGGCAGCTAATTTTTGCTGTAAAACTTTATCCTCTTTTAACATGGTTAAAGTTATATGTTGCTTGTTTGAACAACCTGCAATAGGGCAGCGTAACCTTGAATTGATTTGCAAAGATTGTTCTACACTTCCTTTTTCGTAAACATGTTTACAAATTATATTTCTAACTGGGTATTGTAACGGTTGCTTAGTTATTGGATCGAATTCTGGTAAAATTTCTTCAAAAGTAGAGCTATCTTCCAAATCAACAGCTGATTCATTTGCTGTAGATGTTGAAGGATCTACAAGAGGAATTTATCAGTTAAAAGTTTAAATATAAAGCTATACCACTATTATAATATTGAAATTTACTGTTATCATTTGATGTATGAACTAACTGAATCATATTCATAAAATCTTTATAACGTTGTGATGTTTTAAAATCGGTAATCTTCAATTTAGACATTTCAGAGTTAAAAGTCTGTAAATAAATAAGATTATAGATATATAATGGTTGATCAACAATGTTAATTGCATCCTTTTACTTTATTGAATTCTGCAACAGATTCGCTGTTTTGAGATGATTTTATTAAGCATGCTTTGCTATAGTTATTCAAAGTTTCTTGCTCAAATAATTTTTTGATTAAAGCTGTATAAGCCGCCATATCTATCTCACCTAAATTACAAAGATTGTTATACAGAACTCATTTACTATTCACACACCTTCACCATATTGAGCTGCATAATTATATGTTTTACTTATATTTGCTAGAATTTTGTCGTATGTAGATAATTCCATAGCGTATATATATCTATATTTTTAATTTATTTAATAATATAATATTGTACAGCAAACAACCGCCTCCATCAATGTTGTGACAGCAAAATGACAGTTCTGATTATTTTGAAATTGAAAAATCGACTATTTTGACAGTTTCGTTAAGATTTTTCTTTCAAAATGAGTGAATTTCATGCAAAGTTAAGGTTAATTCGACTCCGGAATTTAAAATGGCATATGGAGTGTGTCTTTTTGTATATCGGAGAGATATTTTAAACGTCAACAAAATTATAATTTTATTCTTGGTTTTGGAGTGCGGTAAAATCAAAGAATTAAGAGAATAGAGGAAGTAAAATTGATTTTAAAAGTTGAAGCAATTTTAGCACACCAATAAATTGTTACTAACACACTTGCGCTCTAGTAGAGGCGCCGTAAATATTTCTATAATTGCATTGAATTCCAAATTTAAGCGTATTTTTGCCCCCAAAATTAATATAAAAAAAAGAGACGCCATTACATAGAAAAGAAAAACAACAAATAGAAAAACAACATAAAAAAAATTTTGACATAAGAGACCCGAAGCATTCTATTATTGTTTACATTGATTTTAGATTACATTTTTTTCTCGAAAATGTTTAAAAAACTTAACACTTATTAATCGAAAAGTAAATTATAATATTAATATTATTACTTATGATAAGAAATCCATTATCATAATCTTCATATTTAATGTTTCATTCAAAATTTTCACTTAACATATTTAATTTTTTTGTAAAATTATTTTTAAATTATAATAAAATCACTAGTATTTCTTATAATTATTATAAATTCGTCAAAATATCACCACGATAAATATTAAAAACAATTTTATTAAAACCAAATTATAACCAAGCTAAGTAATGTTTACAAATTTTGTTTTTGACAACTTAGACCAACTTATTGAAGACAAAAAAGAGAGGAGAAAAGAGAAAAACGGCTTCAAATATTTTTGTGTATATATACAGTAGTTTCATTTCCTTTATAGGGCGATTTTTCTGTTCCGGTGTTTACCGCAATGGCGCTGCAAAAAGGGGATAAGAGAAAAAATCACAAAAATTTTATATGGAATTCCATACAAAACACAATTTGAATAATCTTAAAAGTTATCTATGAAATTTCTTATTTTACTATAATTAAATAACTTAAATTTGTTTATGAACTATTATTGACTGTATATTAAGCATAATATATAAAATATTTTCTTTTCTTCTGTCCGTAAAACAAATACGAAAATAGGTTAAATTTTTCATACAACTTTGTATGGGAAATTTTGGCAATTTTTATGTTTCTTTTTTGAGCGACTTAAGAATAATATTTTATATATTACGCTTAAAATATAGTCAATAATACTCCATAAGCAAATTAAAATTGTTCAATTGTGGTAAAATGAGAAATTTCATAGATAATTTTTAAAATTATTCAAGTTGTGTTTTGTATGAAATCCCATATAAAAGTTTTTAAATTTATTATCTTATCCCCCTTTTGCAGCGCCATTGCGGTGAACATCGGAACAGAAAAATCGCCCTATAGTCTCTTAATTCTTTGGGTAAAATAGAGCGATTTTCCTGTTCCGGTGTTAACCGCAATGGCGCTGCTAAAAGGGGATAAGAGAAAAAATCACAAAAATTTTAAAATTTAATTTGTTTATGAAGAATTATTGACAATATATTAAGCATCATATATAAAATATTTTATTTTCTTCTGTACGTAAAACAAATACGAAAATAGGTTAAATTTTTCATACAACTTTGTATGGGAAATTTAGGCAATTTTTATGTTTCTTTTTTGAGCGACTTAAGAATAATATTTTTTATATTACGCTTAATATATAGTCAATAATACTCCATAAACAAATTAAAATTGTTCAATTGTGGTAAAATGAGAAATTTCATAGATAATTTTTATTTGCTGTCAGAAATTTTATTTTTCATTCATACAAACTATGATATTTAATCAGTAGGCTTTGCTTTAATTGTCGGCAATTCTTCTTGTCGTCGATAATTTTGCTTTGTCGTTATGAAAATTCTTTGTTGTCATTTTTTCTTCTAACAAAATGAAATATAATTTTATCTTAGTAGGCGCATAACTTTTATAAATTTGTAAAATATTTTTGGCAAATAACCATAAACATGCAACTATTTGTGAATGAAAACGGACATTTTTATTATTTGTGAATTGCATTTCTACATAATTTTGTATTATTGAATAATTTGTAGAAAAAATTTTATTTAGAAACTAATAATTATATTTTAAACAAAATTATAATTAAAAAAAAATTATCTCATTAAATACCACTCTTCATTGAAATTTTTTCGAAAATTTTTCAATTTTACTCATTAAATTATTTTTAAGCAACACTGCTCAATCAAACCACTACTTAAACCACTCGTCCTTCGGACTCGTGGTTTATTGTGCGCTTTGATTCGCAGTGTTGCTAAATAATTTAATTCGTAAAATCAAAAAATTTTCGAAAAAATTTCAATGACTCGTGGTATTACAACCGATAATTTTTAAAATTATTCAAGTTGTGTTTTGTATGGAATCCCATATAAAATTTTTTTGAATTTATTCTCTTATCCCCTTTTTGCAGCTCCATTCGGCAAACACCGAAACAGAAAAATCGCTCTATAGGGCGATTTTTCTGTTCCAGTGTTTACCGCAATTTCGTTGCAAAAGGGGGATAAGAAAAAATCTCAAAAATTTTATATGGGATTCCATACAAAACACAACTTGAATAATTTTAAAAGTTATCTAAGAAATTGCTCATTTTACCACAATTGAACAATTTTAATTTGATTATAAAGTATTATTGACTATATATTAAGCGTAATATATAAAATATTATCTTTGAGTCTCTCAAAAAAGAAACATAAAAATTGCCAAAATTTCCCATACAAAGTTGTATGAAAAATTTAACCCATTTTCGTATTTGTTTTACGGACAGAAAAATAAAATATTTTACATATTATGCTTAATATATAGTCAATAATAGTTCATAAACAAATTTAAATTATTTCATTGTAGTAAAATGAAAAGTTTCATAGATAATTTTTAAATAATTTTTATGTTTCTTTTTTGAGCGACTTAAGAATAATATTTTTTATATTACGCTTAATATATAGTCAATAATACTCCATAAACAAATTAAAATTGTTCAATTGTGGTAAAATGAGAAATTTCATAGATAATTTTTAAAATTATTCAAGTTGTGTTTTGTATGAAATCCCATATAAAATTTTTTGAATTTATTCTCTTATCCCCTTTTTGCAGCGCCATTGCGGTAAACACCGGAACAGAAAAATCGCCCTATAAAAACTTGACATTTGTGATCAACTGATTTGGATTTAGAAAACTTTAAAAAATTGTTATTTCTTGCAAATCAAGATTGTTTTGCGTTGTCTTTAAGTTTTTTTTTACTATATTTGCATTATTTTTATTTTTGCAGTAAATTTTAATACATAATTACTGATTTCTAATTATCATTTGACAGATTCCATGCAGCAATCCAAGCAGCAATAAAACGATTTGAAGTTTAAAGAAAAAACTCTATAGTTACAAGGTTGCTTTTTGATTTTACATTAAAATGGTACATTATATAACAAGGTTGAGAAGTAGACTATTATTGACCGAGAAATTTTAGATCCTGAGGCGCGTAGCGCCGAGGGATAAATGTTCGAGGTCTATATTAGTCTTCTCAACCGAGGTATATATAGAATTTTTTTAACTACTAACACCAATTATCATATTTGCTTTCATTAGATATTTATATTAGTCATTTTCCATTTCATTTTTTAAATATCTTAAAATATCAAGGTTTCGTTCGGAAACACCAACTCGCTTACTTATTTTCTAAAATAGACAACTGTCATTCTAAGGGACGTGGCTATCAGTTCTTCAACAAGAACAAGAATTGGCATTTTGTTTCCGAACGACCAGTTGCCTAAATATATATATGAAGTATTAAAAATTAATAATTATGTATTAAAACTTATCACAATAATTATAATAATTTAACAACAGGAAAAACAAACTAAACACAACACAAAACATGTTTGGTTTGTGTGAAAAAATTATTATTTGCAGATTTCAAATTATGAAAAATAAAAACAAATGATTTAAGTTCTGAATTTTTATTGAAGTAAAGTTAGGCGAATTATAAAAATTTTGGAACGGAAGGACAAAAAACGAATATAATATTCGACAAATATACAATACAATTCAATTATTACACACATATAAATGTCGAAAGTAGTAATTTGAACAGATATATAACCACATATATTCACCTATATCATACTACAGTCTGATTTTGAATTTTAAACATACACATGCACACAATTCCAAAAAAACGAAACTAGAAATTTACCCTGGTTAAACATTCCAATTCAAACCTATTGAATCCTATTAAATCCAATATAATTTCAATAGGATTAAATTGGATTGAATTGGTTTAATAGGAAGACTTCAATCTACCAATTAAAATTCAATCGGAATGAATGGGATTTAACAGAAAAAGAGGTTCTGTAGGATTCTAAAGGAAATTTCCAATTGAATTTCAATCGGAAATCAAGAGATTCAAAAGGAAAAAGGAACTTAGAAAAAAATTAAACAATCTTATAAATTTAACAGGATTTATTTGGAAAAGATTTAATAGGAATGAATAGGGTTAATCGGAATTCTGCAATGGAAATTTCCAATTAATTCCTATTTATATACATTTCCCATAGATTCCGGTTGAAAAATAAAATATATTTAACAGGAATGAATAGGATTGTATTGGAAATAGATTTTTTGAATAGGAATTAATTGAAAATTCCCAATGCAGAATTCCGATTAATCCAATTAATTTTTCAATTGGAATGTTTAACCAGGGTAAACACAATAAAATAAAAAAGAAATTAGAAGTAAAAAAGGCAAACGAATATTATGTTCGGCAAGTATGCGACAATTCTATTATGTGTATGGTATTTTTATACGCTTATTCAGTATTATATTAAATGTTATATGAGTTGGACGTGTCGATCTTAGATTTAAATATCTAATAATATAATATTCGTAATATTTTATTGAGTTTCGTAATTTTTTAAATTTATATTTTGAATTGTTTTAGTTTTTTGAAGTAAAACTTCTTTAGGACTGGTTATAGTAGTCATGTGGTCATGGTAGTCATGGTGGTAATAGTGGTCACGGTGGTCATAGTGGTAATGGTGTTCACGGTGTTCACGGTGGTTATGGCGGTCATGGTGGTCATTGTGTTCATTGTGGTCATGGTGGTCATAGTGGTCATGGTGGCTATGGTGGTTATGGTGGTCACGATGGTCATGGTGGTTACGGTGGTCATGGTGTTCACGGTGGTCATGTTGGTTATGGTGGTCATGGTGGTCATGGTGGTTATAGTGGTTATGGTGATCATGGTGGTAATGGTGGTCACGGTGGTCACGGTGGTTATGGTGGTCATGTTGGTTATGGTGGTCACGGTGGTAATGGTGGTCACGGTGTTCATGGTGGTCATGGTGGTCATAGTGGTCATGGTGGTTATGGTGGTCATGGTGGTCATGGTGTTCACGGTGGTCATGATGGTCATGGTGTTCACGGTAGTCATGATGGTCATATTGTTCATGGCGGTCATGGTGGTAATGGTGGTCACGGTGGTCATGGTGGTCATGGTGTTCATGGTGGTCATGATGGTCGTGGTAGTGTCACGGTGGTCATGGTGGTCATGGTGTTTAGAGTTTGCATCCCGGGCTTTCCCGGGCGGGAAAAAAATATTTGTGTTGATTAAATTTGTTTTGTTAAATAGAAAAATGAGTGGTGTAATCTTTGCACGCGGTTGAAATAAATTTCTTTGGCTACTGTGGGTATTAATAAAAAGATGAAATATAAAATAAATATGTCATATTGCAATTTAGAGTTGCATTTCTTGAAAATATAATTTGCAGCATGTGTAATAAAAAGTAATATTTACATAATGTATTACAAAGTCAATTCAATTATTAACATAATTTGTAATGAGGAGCTTTCTCATTGGCGAACCAATGAGAATGGCATAGCAGGATGCGTACCTAGAGTGATTTTACGCCTTAACGACTAAAGCTCAGTCCTCGTGGATTTGATGGAGTAATACCTGCTGCTTCAACACAAATGCAGAAATGTACGCAATTTACGAAAAGTTACAGAAATTGAAAAAAATACAAGTGGAAAATGGAGACTCTGGCGACCCCGTTTGCGAAAGACCTACGATCAGCGCGTCCAACCCACACAATCATTCCCCGACGTCCACACACTCACGCTTCATATATGCTAACATTCACCCACACATTCAGACGGCGAAGCAAGACAATTAAGCTTTAAGACCCGCCGCAAGTATCGCAAGTGGTAGTTATCACCATTTCGTTGTATGGCTGTCATCTGACCCATATGATACAGCTCGTAAACCACTGCCATCGCTGGTACACCGTGAATCAGATCCTAGAGCACTGGAGAACGTCACACGCTATATTGAAAGTCTTTATTGATTATTTCCCTTTTTTCTTTATTAATAACATTTTTAAAAATTTATAAAACCATAAGTAATTCCCAAAAAAAAATATTTACAACTCAAAAAAAATTATAAGTTTATTTATAAGTTAAGCAAACATGTCCAAACCAGTTTATTTCAATACCTGTAGTTTACAGTTGGTTAATGTATTATATAATTAATAAACCTAAAACATGACAAGAATTTGGTTTTCCTTTTTTTTTTCTAATACAGGTAAATTGAGAATGATTCTTGGTTTACTTAAAAATATAAATTCATAAATTTAGGCAATATAATACAAGAAAAGGTATTTGGAAATCGAGACGTTACCTCGAAGCAAAAAAAAATATTTGATTAGAATCATTTCCAATTCAGACTACATGCATCTTGCTACACGCATCGCCAGCTCACACTCACACACGCATCGACAGGCAAGCCCCATTCAATCACTTGCATACCCTTTCACACGCATTCACACCTCTATAAAAAAGTAAATAAAATAATCAAGTTCGCTCACCCCATGTTTAAATCCTCCCGAATTGCAAGTATTACGGCCTTAGCTCTCCATCAGCAGTCCATAATCCAACAGGTAAAGTATCACGAAAATTGTATATCCAATAAACGATAGCCACAGCAAAAATTTGATACAGATGATACGTTTCAATAAGCACAATTTACGACAGCAATAGTAAAACTTTGATGTAAATGTTGGTTTGTAATAGGTAGTGACAGCAAAAACTTGATACAAATGATGTGGTTGAATAAATACAATATACGACAGCCATAGTAAAACCTTGATGTAAATGTTGGTTTGTAATATGTATTAATAGCAAAAAATTTGATAGAAATGATGCGTTTCAATATGTACAATATACGGCAGCAATGGCAAACATTTGATGTAAATGTTGGTTTGTAATATGTATTAATAGCAAAAAATTTGGTAGAAATGATGCGTTTCAATATGTACAATATACGTTAGCAACAGCCAAAAATTTGTCACAAATGATGCGTTTCAATATGTACCATATACGGCAGCAATGGCAAAAATTTGATGTACATGTTGGTTTGTAATATGTATTAATAGCAAAAAACTTGATATAAATGATGCGTTTCAATGAATACAATATACGACAGCAATAGTAAAACTTTGATGTAAATGATGATTCGAAATATGTAGTAACAGCAGTAATAGTAAAACTTTGATATCAATGTTGAGTGGAAATAAAATAGATGATAGCAACAGCAAAAATTTGATATAAGTGATGCGTTTCAATATGTATAATATACGGCAGCAATAGTAAAACTTTGACGCCAATGTTGCGTCGAAATATGTATAATACACAGCAGTAATAGTTAAACTTTGATATCAATGTCGAGTTGAAATATGTAAAATAGATGATTTGATATAAATGTTGATTGGCAATAACATACGGTAATAACAGCAATACTTTGATACGAATGTCGCGCTGAAATCTGTTTGAAACACAGTACTAACCGCAAAAATTTTATATCAATGTTGCGTTGAAATATGTATACTATACGGCAGTACTAGTAAAACTTTGATACAAATGATGCGTTGAAATAATCTACGATAGTAAGAGAAAATTTTTGACACAAATGTTGCGCTGAAATGCGGTGCAAATAGCACAAATAATATATTTATATATAACATGTACTTTATTCAATGCTGGCTCTCTACATTCCAATGAAAAAAAATTAAATGAGATACAACAAAAACAAAAATCAAGAGAATCAAACAAAAATAAACAGTTATTTTGAACTTGTCAATTTTGTTATCTTCTTATATATTAATACGCTAGATTAAAACTTTGTGGAGCATAAGGCTTTTTTATTCGCAGATGGATTCAATTCAAATTTTCACAGCTAACTGATATTAGTGTAACCTATATTGGGATCCGGATTCAAACAAATCGGATCATAAATAAAAAAGTTATTATATACGGAAAACTTTTTCTATACATATGCATTATAAGTTTACATACATATAAAAATATATTTGCTATCGAACAACGAACAACAAAAACGAAACTTAAAACTTTATTTTCTTATTCTTTTTTATATTTAATTTTTTCTCAGCTGTTAGTATATTTATTTCTTTGAATGTGAATAAACGTACATATTGTTTTTCTATGTTTTAAATTTCATTTCGAATTTTTTCTTATGCGTAAGATAGGTTTTGAGTTAGATCGTGTGAATCCTTTTGTTCGTTCTTTTAAATCAATGTATGAATTTTGTGAAAGACCTGAGAATGTTACTGCTGATGTGTCAATGGTTATAAAAGTTAACAGAGAATGTCATATTCGTCGTTTTAATGATGCTGTTCAAACTGATGTGGTTGCTATTTTTAAAAATGATGAATTTTGTTAAATTTGTCAGATGAAGATAGAATTGATGGAAATGAAATGATTAATAAATTTGTATGTACTGAAATCCCTGATCCCATTCTTTCTTCATGAACCATGTGGTGCTCTAAATCCCAATTCTGTTTGTATGAGAGTGGTAAATGTAGTAATAATTTTCCAAAACCTTTTTCTGAAAATATTAAAGAATATGTGAATGGTTATCCTTTGTACCGTCGACGTGATAATGGTATGAGTGTTGATGTACGTGGTGCATCTCTTGATAATAGATATGTTGTTCCGTATAATATTTATCTTCTTGCAAAATTCAATTGTCATATTAACGTGGAAATATGTACGACTGTTAAAAGTGTGAAATATGTTTACAAGTATGTATATAAAGAGTATGATTCTGCCAATGTTGAATTGAGAGTGAATGGAGAGAATGCAGTGAATAATGATGATGCGATTGTGGGAAATGAAATTCAAGATTTTTTGAATGGACGGTATGTTGGTTCGACTGAAGCTGCTTGGCGCATATTTGAATTTCCAATGCATTTTCAATCTCATACAATTATTCGACTTGATTGTCATTTGCCTAATAGACAAAATGTTTATATCAGGAATGGTAATGTGGCTGGCACAGTCGCAAATGTATCAAGAACAAAATTGTTAGCATTTTTCCATTTGAATTCCATTGATAATTTAGCTAATGAGTTTTTGTATACAGAATTAATTATGTTTGGTATGACCAAAGTAAATCGTGGAAAAGAAGACAACGTGGGGCTGATAAAGTTGTTGCTCGATTATATATGGTTACTCCAAAAGATATAGAATTGTTTCATATGCGGTTACTTCTGTTGCATGTTCGTGGTCCAAAATCTTTTTTTGATCTACGTATGTATGAAGGTGTACCCTACCCTACTTTTGTTGCAGCATGTGAAGCTCGAGGTATTGCAACAAATGATAATGAATAGCGTGAATGTTTACTTGAAGCTTCAGAAATTCAATCACCAAAACAGTTTCGTCAATTATTTGCATTTATCTGTGGTTTGAATGTTCCTCCGAATGCTTTAGCTTTTTTCCTTGACAGCTCATGCAGGTTGTGGCAAAACTTTTGTTCAAACGGCAATCATTCATAAATTTAATTCACTAAATCTTTCGTGTATTGTAACTGCCTTCAGTGGTATTGCATCAACTCTTTTGATTGGGGGGCGAACTTTGCATAATGTTTTCAAATTACCAATTCCATTATTAGAGAATTCAATGCCAAATATAACTCCAAACAGTGTACATGGCACATATATTAATAATGCATCAATCATTACTAGGAAGGCCCGGCGTGCTTCGCTACGCTTATAAATAAAGTTTTTGCGTAGACATTTTGTTGACGTAGAAGCAATGATTTCAAAAAGTGGTAATGAGAAATGCTAGCATATAATTTTTAATTTTTCTTTTTAAATATATGAATGAAAAATAATCAGAACTCTAGCTGATCAGTTCGGATATATGAAAAATTAGCGATCAAATAAGTTTTCAAGTAAGCTTATTTTATCTCTAACTTATTTGATCGCTAATTTTTCATATATCCGAACTGATCAGCTAGAGTTCTGATTATTTTTCATTCATATATTTAAAAAGAAAAATTAAAAATTATATGCTAGCATTTCTCATTACCACTTTTTGAAATCATTGCTTCTACGTCAACAAAATGTCTACGCAAAAACTTTATTTATAAGCGTAGCGAAGCACGCCGGGCCTTCCTAGTAATAATAAAACAGTTTGAAACGATTTTTTATGTGTATTTTGTTTAGTATTTCGTTTTCTTTTTAATGTCTACAGCTAATCGACTTGTAAAATAGCACTGAATTGTTTTAATTCAATTGAAAACACAATATTATTTAATTTTATCCACAAAAAATATATATTTTAATATTTAATCACAATAATTCAGTTTAATTTTTACAGAAAACATTTATTTCAAAAGTAATTAAAATTTCACTCTAAACATTATGATGGTAGCGCGCGTACTCTTTTAGTTACGTCACAAACATATAAATTTGTTTTAACTTGCACATATAAATTTTTGCTAAATTGGACTAAATCAATTATACTAAATAAAAACAAATTCAACTAATTGAACTAATTGCACTCACCAATTTAATATTAATTAAAAATTAGATTTTACTACTTATACCGCATTCACAGCGACATAGCAAATTAGTAGATGTAATTTAAATCTGTGCTGTAAACACTTTTTATTTCAAAATCTTGCAACTAATTTGATATCTAGGCTTACTACCATTACAAACGATTCAAATACTTACGATTCAAATTACAATCTACGTTTTAAACTCATATTAAATATGCCAAGATGCAAATTATAATATACTATCTACTAATTTGCTATGTCGCTGTGAATGCGGTATTAGATTTAATGGAAAAAAACGTGAATTCAAAAATAAATCCATTTGCTTTTTTAATATTCACGAGAATGTTTGACAAGACATAAGAGGAAAAAATATTGTATCCATCTCTTTTATAGCAATTTTTTTAATATCGAATAATTCGACAAAGTGTTGCTGTCGCAAGGAAATTAATTTATATTATGTTAACAAATGTTAAGACCTTTTTTCGTTAAAACAAAACCGTTTGTTATTTTGTAATACATAATATTGTGAGATAATTTAACGAAATAAGTTACAGTAAAACTCCCTTTTACGGTACACCCTATATAAAGTACACTTGGTCTATAGAGTACAGCAAATTTTTTTCTTACATCTATAAAAATTTTACGAACAAATTATCCTTCTTATAAGGTACCTCGGCTTATAAGGTTATAACGTACGCGCGTTTAGTCCTGTGAACTATTTTTCTGTGTAATTTGCCCAGTTTATAAAGTACGAATAGAAAATAAAAATACAAAATAACGATATTTAATGTTTAAACGATATTTAATATTTTTCTAGGGAATGTCTCGGCTTCCGTTCATTAATTTGTTGTGATTCATGGGTTAATTCGCAAGTAAGTGTTGAGAAAATATTTGCTAATTTATCAGTTCGATTTCTTTAATGCTTTTATGTTTTTAAAAAAAAGCTAAAGGTACGACACGGTCCCAAATCAAATTAAAATGCTAGTGATCACTTTGGCCAATAAATTAAAATATTTGGTGGAAGTCGATCAAAAGAAGTCTTTCTCAAGTTAGGGTAATCCTCTTAAAAATATTGCTCTAAACTATAAAGTTCAAATTTAGGATTTTGTAAACTCTAGTGTATCGAACCTTAAAGATAGAGTGACAACACTCTTAAGGCTTGAAGCCACATACAACAGAAACAGAATTTCATATACAAATTTTACAGAAACAGAATTTTTTTCTGTTAAATTTGTATGAAATTCTGTTTCTGTTGTATGCGAATGCCCGGCTTTAGATGTCTTTCATTTTATTTCGAAGTCGTGATAAAAAGTTAAAGCAACTACAATAAGCTATTGTTTCAAAAAACCGGGGATAGCTACGATCGTATACTTCGACAGTAACTGATAACAGGGCGTTTATAAGATGCCTCAAACTAAATAGAATCTGAATACGAGGGTTTATAAAAATTCGAACAAATTTTTATTTTTAGTCTACGGGAGTGACGATAATGCCTACTCCAGTCCCTGCTATTGACATATATATATATATATATATATATATATATATATATATATATATATATATATATATATATATATATATATATATATATATATATATATATATATATATATATATATATATATATATATATATATATATATATATATATATATATATATATATATATATATATATATATATATATATATATATATATATATATATATATATATATATATATATATATATATATGAGCTAACGTGTGATATCACATACCGCTGACAATAGCAGTGAGATACTACTAGCCAAGGTGATATCTTTAGGGTGCTACCAGATGAACTTTATTGTTATGGAATATATCTCGATGGTGGCAATCTATTTTGTTTTTGAAATAAAAAGTGGTATGTTATAAGAGTTACAATATGTGTCACAAAAGCACATAGATACCTGGTAAGATCTAATTATCACAACAATATGCGTTCTGAGGTGTCGATGAACGTTTTTTTTTTCTAACCTTAGTGGATCGAAGGCACTCGTGAGGACCGAAGACACTCGTGACTATTGATTCGGGCAAAGCGTTCCATTTGTACGATGTATGGACAAAGAAATCTATCTTCATTTTAACACTATGACAGTGAGTGACCAGTAAAACACCATTGACCATTGACAAGTAAAACAGGGTACAAAATATGGTTGACGCATGATGGATCCGATTCCATCCGAGCACTGCTGGTGACGATATTTATAAAAAAACAATGAGATCAGAGAATTAAGATTTGATGTTAAGTTTCAATCACAACTCATGTAGCACGTTTTTGAACAGAGTTCAAAAGAGTCAGGATAGAAACAGATGCAGCACCCCAAACTTGACAACAATACTCCATACAAGGACGAATGTAGGACTTACAAATGAGGAGTTATTAAAATGGAGTGAAATACTTTTTACATCTATTGAGGACTGAGTTTTCTTGGCGTGCTCTTTGCCATCGCCATTATACGATCATTCTAGAGTAAGTCGATAGAAATTTTGATGACCAATAAAATTTTTCACATTCGTCTATTTGGTTGTCATACACACTAATCGAAATATCTTTGGCAAACTCGGTCGTTGATCTGGCAACAATCAATAGCCATGTTTTGGTGAGTTAAAATTGAACATATTTCAGTCACCAAAATTGGCAACTTTTGCCAGGCTATCATTTAAATTTATGGTATCCCTCCGGACGGGCTTTATTCGTTCATGCATTTTCCCTTTTAAAGATAGGAAACCGAGCGATTTGTGCAGTGTACTATCATCTGCAAAATTATTTTTTGGGTTACTGGTGATTTTCAGTTTATGTAAAAGTAAAGTGGTGACAAAACTAAGCCTTGGGTGCATCAGTGTTAATTAATTTAGACGCGGAAGAAGCCATCGATGGATACCGAAATGTATCGGTCGGTGAGAAAGTTTTGAATAAACTACACAACTGCGGGGTTAAATCCGTACGTTACGCGCTTGCTGATCAGGTTTGATCAAATGCAATTTGACGACCAAATTGTAATTAAAGTGGAAAATATTATTCAACTTTGCCTTAAACAACAGAAAATTACTGATTATTTTTCAGTAAAAAAATTGTCCATCGCAGCTTAATCTGAGTAGACATATTCAGACATTCTCATTCGAAAATATTTACATATACATATGTTTATGTAGCGTCGGTTTGATTAGCTTTAACATAATTATTTTATTAATGAATTGTTTTTAAACTATTCCTATTTTTTTGTGATCGCTTTTATATCAATTAACATGTAGTAAATAATTTAATATGAAATACAATGATATAATGAGAATAAAAGGCAAATTTGCTTATGCTTTTTTAATTTTTTTGGATATAACGTACCATGGTGTATAACGTACGCTTACGTCGGTCCCTTGACCGTACTTTATAAACGAGTTTTACTGTATTTACAACACATTTGTAAGAAATATTAAAACGAATTAAACACAAGCTTAACCGATCCTATGAAGTTTATGTGTTACGAAATAATAGCCTACTATAGTATTACAGCAAAAGGTAGATCTATAACGGAAAGATAAATTGATAAACAAAAAATATCCATATAAGAAATCGAATACATAACTAATTGTAGGATAATAATTTTTAGCTATTGCGACGATTGGACAAATATGCACAGCTGTTTGAGGCTTGAAAACATTTTAGAGCAACCACGGTTAAGGTCCGGAGAATTCGAATTTTGGTAGTACGGTGAAATAACGCTGGTGAAAACGCAGTGTGAACCAATAATAGGGGATTGTAAAGGAAATATTATTGTTAATTGTTTTATGCTAAGAACAAATTTATGTAACGGAAACTATACAAAAATATGTCTATAGATTGTGGATGAATGAGAAACTATTATGAACTACGTGTGGTAAGCAAAATTGTGAATTATGAGAAAACAAACATTATGTAAATCGGGAACTCTACTGCTCTACGGTTTCATACTCCAGTCTACATAACAAATTGAAATATGAAATTAGAGGTTTATGACATATTTGCTAAATTTTTTGAAAAATGCATCAATTGTTGTACTAATTGTTAAATTAAGTGGACATGTATTCATCGTGAAATTTAATTTGTAATACGTTGTAAGGCTTTGAAAAACATGTAAATATGGCTATTTATTACACATTGTTGCAAATTATATTATCAAGAATATTAGAAAGAAACTCTAAATTTCAATATGACATATCTATTTTATTTTATATTTAATATTTTTAGTAATACCTGCTGCAGTAGCCAAAGAAGTTTTACTTCAACAGCGTGTAAAGATTACGCACTTCATTTTTGATTAATTTTTGTATTAAAATATTGATGCAGATTTAAAAAAAAACAATTTTCATATTTCTAGTAAATATATGAGACACACAAAATAAAATATAAAATTTATATTTTTAATAATAATATTGTATTTGTTTTGATCAAAATCAAATAAAAACCGCAAATGTCACTTTTAGATCTCAGTTCTTATTTAGGATCTCAAAAACAGCAAGTCCAAAATAGGCGATCGTATCGCCTATTTTGGAATAGAAATGGAGTTTCCGAACAACTTTATCTGTCAAATCGCTTGCTTAAATAGGCAAGAAATAGTTTAAGAACGACCATTTCCAGCCACAAACGTCAAAATAGGAAAATAAGCTAGCGATTTGGTGTTTACGAACGAACCCCAAGTAGCCTGGAAGTTTAGTTTCATACAAATAAAACGAAACAAAGCAATGCAATTATTATTTGTTTATGTTTTTTTGTTCATTTCAATCAAAAATAAAAGAAAATTTGTCATTATTAACCTAGGTAATTGTTTGTTATTATTATTGATCTAGCTTGAGAAAAATTACTTCTCATTGGGGCATTCGAGTAAATAATGACGATTTCTCAAGTTAGTTGTTAAAAAAATCTATTTTTTAAAATTCAAAACAAATATATGTTTATTTTATATTAAATATATATTTAATTCTAACATCTAAAAAAATAATTTTAATCTTATTATTTCTCTAACAAGCGTTTCAATCTTTCGATCAAGTACTTCACCCCCCTCTATCACAAAAATCGTTGAGCCCATGGAAAAATGTTTCTAATAAAATTAGTCGCAAATTTAATGTTCTACAATTTTTATATTAATGTTAACATCATTCGAGCAATAGAAACCGAGATAATCACGAAAAAATGTTTTTTTTACCTTTGACCTTGAATAAATTACGACGCAGACACGAGATTTTATGACACTTTTGAGACAACTTTTAGAACGCCAAAATGAAGGTATATACAAAATTTCAGCTTAGTACCTCTCATTCCGAGGTTGACCCCATTTTATGCTAAAATTACTGGACTACTATTTGTTTTATTGTTTGGTTAAATAAAACGTTATAAATTTTATTAATATTACTTCGGCCTGAAAGACCTAAGTATTATATTCTCGAGCCAAAATTGAATCTCTTACTACTTTGGCCTTTCTCGTCGTTTTAGGACCTACTGATGGTATAAAAAAATGTATGTCTGTCTGCCGGCCGACCGTCATTACCTACGAAATCTAGAAAACCGCTGGAGGGATTTCAAAATTGTTCGATAACTATACCGGAAGTATCTCAAAAAATCGTCAGGTGTGTCAAAAATGGAAGTTGAAAGCCGTTCATTTTAAGTGATAATGAGTAGTAATATTGAATTTGGAAAAATCTTGATGGTCAGGATTGGTATGTGAGACGAAAATTAGTTTGTCAAAAACATGTTGTCATGTGTCTCAAAAGAATGATTTTCATTTATTTTTTTACCCAATTTTCGGGAAAAAAATAAAATTAATTATTTTTGAGATGAAACTATTATTCTTGAGGATTATGAAACACCTTGGAAAACTATTTGATGTTTTGATCAAGATCCTAGCATATCGGCAACAAGAATTTCTGAAATCATAAAAGACGGAATGCGGCGGTTCATTCCAAATCGATTAATCACTCCTAAAACTGAGCTTTGGTTCACGCGGGATGTTGATGAGGCAGTGAGAAATAAACGCAAAGCATTTAAGACGTATAACGCAAATAAAACACCTGAAACCCATAGCGCCTATAAGAAAGCCAGAATATTAGTAAATTCAAAATAGACTTGGACAAAGACGCGTTTGTCCAGAAGAGAGCAAAGAAATTCGCCGAGCACCCATCTGGCTCACGTAGTTTCTTTCAGGCAATTAAATCAGTCCAAAGTAATTTTACTTGATCCTCTATTCCAGCCTTAGTTCTGAATGACATTCCCGTGAGTGACTCGAAAGAGAAGGCGGATCTTTTGGTCGTATTTTCGCAGAAAACTCAAACATAGTTGAATCCCCCGCCCCCCATTCTCCTACACTCATTTTCCCAGTTGTAACGAAAATGAAACCAATTGTTTTGCGTTGCAATATTGTACGGAAAATGCTTCTTTCTATCAATATCAACAAATCTGCTGGCCCCGACGGTATTCCACCCCTCATTCTTAAAAACTTTGCTAGGCAACTAGCTCCAATTTTAACAAAAATTTTTTATTTATCTTATAAAACCGGAATATTTCCCAATTCTTGGAAGCTGGCCGTTCAACCTATATCAAAGAAAGGCAGTAAGATAGACCCTAACAATTATAGACCAATTGCAATTCTGTCGGTTTTAGCTAAAATGTTTGAAAAATATGTTAACTACAATTTAATAGATTATTTGGAAATGTCGCGAATTATTGATGATAAACAGTATGGTTTTCGACTTTCGTAGAAGTCATGCAACAGGTGATCTGTTAGCCTACGTATCCCATCTCTGGAACAAATCGCTGGAAAACTATGGTGAAACATTCAGTATTTCACTTGACATTTCTAAAGCATTTGATAAAGTGTGGCATAAAAATCTCATAGCAAAATTAAAATCTTATGGCATAGACCATCTTACTGTCTCATGGATTCATAGTTTTCTTACAGGTCCCCAATTTCATGTTAATTTAGATGGTATCACATCCAATATTTTCACAACCAATGCTGGGGTTCCCCAACTTTCTGCACTCTCACCAACCTTGGTTCTTTTATACATTAATGACTTACTTATTTCCACAGTGCACCCAATCCATAGTTTGCATGCGTCACATGCATCTCCTAAATTTCGATCTCATACTGCAGTTACCACTGATAGAGAGCTGCTAATTGATTCTATCAACAAAGATCTGGATCGTATAATGGAATGGGGTGATCGTAATCTTGTTTCATTTAATTCAAACAAAACCAAACTATGCCGTCTTTCACGAATATAGTGACATAAAAGCTTCCTTATTAAAATAAACCATGAGGAATTGTGTTAGGTTGAATCAGTTAGACTTTTTGGAGTGGATATTCAAAATAACCTGAAATGGAATAAACATGTGTTCAACTTCGCTAAATCTGCAATGCAAAAAGTAGGATTCTTGAGTCCATGTTAAAAGTATTACAATCTCGAGCAAATTTTGCCAATCTTCCTTTAGTCCTTTATTCGTCTATATATGGAATACTGCTGTCATGTTTGGGGAGGTGCTTGTCAGTCAACAATAAAATGTCTAGACTCTGTACAGAGAAAAGCAATACGGTTGATTGGTAATACCGAACTAACGTACCAGCTTGATTGACTCCAGCACAGAAGAAATGTGGCTGAATTGTCAATCTACTATAAATATAACTTCAGCGAATTCTCCTCTAAGGAAATTCAAACTATCCTTCCATCGTGTGCGCAGTATAATCGACAAACAAGAGCTGCCGAGTTATCCCATCCATTTGTTGTACAAATACCTCCTTGTAGAACTGTGTCCTTCCAGAACGACTATTTTAATAGAGTGGCCAAATTGTGGAACTCAATGCCTTCCTCTGTATTTCCCGATGAATTTTCCCCTCAGGCATTTAAAGAAAATATCCATCGTCATTTAAAACAATTAGTATGGTTATTCCTATATCCCCATTCCTTCCAATCTCCTTCCTTTATAGTTGACATGGTACCTTCGGATATTTAAAGAGTCTGAATTATGAATATTTCATATTTAGTGTGCTAAACATATCTAATTAATTAATTTAAAAAAATGGTATTATAAGTTTGTCAAAAAAATGTCAGTGTGTCAAATGTCAGTGTGTTCATTTGCTTTTTACCCAATTTTTTGGAAAAAAATAAGATTAATTATTTGTATGACATGAAAAGTAATTGAACATGAAATTGGGCATGGAAATTTATGAATTTGTTATAATTTTTGGAATATTTTTATAATTTTGAAAAAAGTTTTAATTTTTGATTTTACAAGAATTTTCGGAATATATTTAGAATCTTAAAAAAGTTTGAATTTTTGTTTTTATTATAATTTTTGGAATTTTGAAAATAGTTTGTATTTTCAATTTTGTTAAAATTTTTGCAATATTTTTAGAATTTAAAAAGAAATAGATTTTTTGAATTTGTGAATATTGAATTTTATTTATATTTTTAATTCAATTTTTGTAAGAATTTTTGGAATATTTTTAGAATTTAGAAAAGGTTTAAATTTTTGATTTTATTATAATTTTTGGAATTTTGAAAAAAGTTTTTATTTTTGCAATATTTTCAGAATTTTGAAAAAATTAGAATTTTTGAATTTGTGAATTTTACAAATATTTTTAGAATTTTGAAAAAAGTTTCAATTTTTGATTTTGTAAGAATTTTCCAAATATTTTTAGAATTTCGAAAAAGCTTAAATTTTTGATTTTATTATAGTTTTTGGAATTTTGAATATATAATTGTTATAATTTTTGCAATATTTTTAGAATTTTGGAAAAAGTTTGAATTTTTGACTTTGTGAATTTTGAATTTTTGCAATATTTCTAGAATTTTGAAAATGTTTCAATTTTTGATTTTGTAAGAATTTTTGGAATATTTTTAGAATTTCGAAAAAGTTTAAATATTTGATTTTATTCTAATTTTTGGATTTTTGAAAAATGTTTGTTTTTTGATTTTGTTATAATTTTTACAATATTTTTAGAGTTTTGGAAAAAGTTTCAATTTTTGATTGTGTAATAATTTTTGGAATATTTTTAGAATTTTGAAAAAAGTTTAAATTTTTGATTTTATTTAATTTTACAATATTTTTGGAATTTAGAAAGAAATGTGAATTTATGATTTTGTAATATTTTCTCGAAACGACAAATGCAGAGGTTTTTGAATAGTTTGCTGATTGTATCATCTTTTCACTAAATTATGTTTATTTATGATCTGTTATAATTTTCCGGCAACGTATTGATGTTTCGTATTAGTATTGTAATAAATTTCTAAACAGAGATAAAAAATAGCTGCAGGTAAGTAAGTACATGTACTCTAAGAAAGAGTTTTATGTTTAATATACATCGCTGCCAAAAACTAAAAACAATGGCTCGTTTGTGAACTCGTTGAGTACACAAGTAATTAAAATCATTTTTTCGTAAATTGAAATTAAATATTTTTGTCAATTAATTGTGATAAAAATTCTTTATTTTTATACATAAATAAATTTAGATAACTGTTGTGAATAGTGAGTTTATTAAAGCCGGGGATTCACATACAACAGAAACAGAAACAGAAACTGAAAAGTATTCAAAATTCATAACTCTATTATCAAAATTCAAAATAATAATTAATATTATGTGACAGTTTCTGGTCATGTGACAGTTTCTGGAACGGAAACAATTAAATTTTAATTGTTTCTGTTTCAGACAAAACAGACGAATTTTCAGTTCCTGTTCCTGTTTCTAAACTCTGTTTCTGTTTCAGTTGCTGTCAAATTTGAATGAAATTCAGTTTCTGTTTCTGTTGTATGTGAATGCCCGGCTTAACATGATCAAACTTAGCAATTGATAGTGATTGTGAAAACGATAATCACACGGCCAATGGGCCGTGTAATTCTAATAATTCATCTGTAGCTGCAGCTAGTGGAAAAAGATCTGGAATCGTATCAAATATAAATATTTCTCATCCTACAATGAACAAACTAAAAATATTTCATCCAACTGTACCAACTCAGAATAGATTTGAAATTCTGAATCCGCATTACTTAGCTAATAGGTTTAAGCTAGCAAAAATTAACCAAAACGAAGAAATACCAAATTATATTAACAGTACAAATGCTAAAAATACAAACATAACGGATAATGCTGGTGACGAAATAAATTTATTACCATAAAAAAAATTACCATAAAAAAACTATATCTGTAGGATAACTTCACATAAGTTTCCTGCCAACATTCACATCAAGAATTATGAAACATATTATAACTTTGATCACGAGCTCAACTAGAAAATAATAATAACGAAATATATTATATGGCGACCTATACCAAAACGAACGTGGAAGCGATTAAAGAAGAATACAAGGAGAAGAAGATAAATACACCGCGAGATATAGAACAGATCATCAGGAAACCAACAGTGATCAAATTTAAAAAGGAACGAGCTGGTGAATTAGCAAGATTGACTTGCGAATTGAAGAATTTTTACCGTTTGGTGAACTCAGCAGTAACAGAAAGAGAAAAAGAGTTATTTTTAAACGAAGCTGCAGCAATAAAAAGTAGACACGCAGCGATTCTGTGTCAAAAAAGTTGTAAAAATAAATAAAATTTTTTCGATCGATGAAATCGATAATATAAGTTTTAGTTAGCAAAAGTTAGAATTTTAAATATTTAAATAAAAATTTTTTTATATATACTAGAATTTAAACTTTTCTCTAAAAAAAAAAATTTTATTATTGATTAATAAAATAGATTTAATAAAAATTTTCTCTAAAAACGAGAATAATTTCATATTTTACGAATACGGTTTGTAATTAATTTACAAATAAAGATGGGTAACAATAGTCAGAAACCCGAAGAAAAAGAGATTATAGAAACGAACGGTGCCGGGTCTGCAACTAAAGCGGCTTTTTCAGTTGCTGCAGTGTGTCCGTTCTTTCATTCAGTTTTTTTTTTAAACCAATCAGATTCCTTAAAAATGATAATTTTTTCTGCTGCAGTTTTTTCATCAGAGTTGGGTTAACTTTAACTTTTTCTCTGAACAAAAAAAAAAGAATGAGACAAAAATATCGTAATTTAAAAAGAGAAAATATCGAAACATAAAAAAATTATTTACGAGATAGAATTGTTAATAATTTAATATTTATTTACGTATTTATTATTAACATTTATTTACAAATTTTGTAGAATAATATAATATTTCAACAAAATCTAGTGAAAATTCAACCTTAACAAAGAAAAATACTTCATAAATTTTTTTGAATATGTCTTGTTCAAATGTTCATTCTGAATTCAGAATTCTATGACAATAATTGTAGATGGCGATAAAATCATGCTGCAAATTTTTCATCAACTAAAAAATCGAAGAGAAGAAATCGTTTAATGAAAGAACGAAGGAACGCACACACTGCTGCAACTGAAAAAGCGGCTTAATATAACTGGAAATTCAGTTAATGAAAAATTAAATAAATACGAAATTATTGCCGTTACCACTATTGTTGTTATCATAATAATTTTATTAATATATAGGTTAAAAATATATTTTTTAAATAGCGTTAAAAAACAAGTAAACAAAAGTGTTGTTGTTTGACACGAATAATATTTTTATTTCCTATAAAATAATTTTTTTTAATGAGTATGCATAATAAATTTTAAAATAATAATTTTTTCGGCTAACGGCTGTAAAGTTTAACTTTACTGCCGCTGGGGAGTAGCTGAAGTCTTACTTTTTAGCCGGCGGCTGCAAAAGTGACGTCATTTTTACTTTTTCTGCCGGCCGCTGTAAAGTAACTTCCATATTTTTACGGCGGCTGTAAAGTAATTTTCATATTTTTACGGCGGCTGTAAAGTAATTTTCATATTTTTACGGCGGCAGTAAAGTAAAATAAAATGATATTATTAATTTGTTCAAAACAGAATGCATTTCAGTTCATTTTAATGAATAAAAATAAAAAAAAATTAATTTCAGAAAATTTATTACCTAAAACATATTTTTAAAAAATTTGATGCATTAATTTCATATTTTTAAGCAAATTTAAACGTTTGCCGAAAAAATAGCGTATTGAATTCGGAGTTAAAGTGACTTTTTGTGTTTCGTCTATAATTGTCGGCCTCCCTACGGTCAGCCGCCAAACTATAGACTCAACACAAAAAGTACGACTTTAGCTCCTAATTCAATAATATACTATTGTTGTTTTTGTTGGAAAACATTTTTGATGAATAATTTTGTTGATAAATAATTTTTGTTGATAGATAGTTTTTTGTTGGTGGAAAATATTTTGTTTTGGGAAGATAGTTTTAGTTAATGGAATCAGTGCAAAAAGCGAAAGAGATAATCAGTGAATTTGAGAGGAGTACAAAGAACCCAAATAGAACTTACACGCATGAGCATATCCTTAATCTTTGTACGAGAGTAAGTACACTCAAACAAGAATACAAAGAGCTATCAAAGACTTTCATTACAGTACTTGATTCAAAAACCCTTGATAAACTTCAAGGAAAATTTAAATCTGCTTATCAAGAACTCAAGAAAAAATTAGCTACTTTTTCTGAGGACTTATTAGAGAGCTCACTTCAAGATACTGAGGAAATATCAAATTTAGAAGAGACAGAAGAGATACCAAGAACAGAAATGGCATCCTTCGATATTGAGAAAACATTGAAAATAATACCGACTTTCGATGGAAAATCTAATGATCTTCCAATATTTTTAAATTTGATACAACATCTGAGCTGCACGCTGAAAGATGATGAAGAGAAAATTAAATTGATAGCATTTATCTGGGATACCAGACTAACTTTGAACGCGAAAACGAAATTAGTTTCGATTAAAAAACCCAATAGCATTGAAGAACTTAAATTAACATTTAATAAGATTTTCAAAAAACGGACGACTTGTTTGAATATTCAAACACAAATCACTCAAGCGCGTCAAAATAATTTATCTGCCGAATCATTTGGGAACAAAATTGAAGGTATGATAACTGAACTCAATGCATTACAGATATCAGAGCAAGGTGATAAACATGCTGATATCATCACTAAATTAAATGAACAAACGGGACTAAACGCATTCAAGACTGGTTTAAATGAACCAATCAAAAACATGGTATATGCCGCGAGACTTAATTCACTTCAGGAAGCGATCCAATATGCTGCCGAAGTAGATGAGCAATCGAACACAGCACGAATGCTACATTTTAATGCACGGAACTATAGAAATGACTATAGAAAGCAAGCCAACAACTATCAACATAAGAAAAATTTTAATCGATCTTATCAGAAGAATAAGAATCGAAATAATTATAATAATTATAATAATAGTAATAATAATAGAAATTTTAATAATATTGCATACGGTTACAATGGAAATAATTCCAGTAACAATAAGAATTTTAATAATGGATATTATTCCAATAATAATAATAATAACAATAATAATTTGAATAAAAGATTTAATGATGATAAAAATAGAAATTTTAATAAGAATGGGAATAATAACAATAATTATAATAATAGTAGAAGAGTAAATTTAGCTCAAGCGGAAAACTGGGAAGGAGTCACCGAGAACCAGTTATCGAGCGATTCCCCGTAGTAGATGTATAAAGATATATTATTTAAATCCTAGCACAAATACTAACTTCGTAAAAATTCATACAAGTATAACGGATGGTTTCAGAACATTTCTGATAGATACAGGAGCAGATATATCTCTCCTGAAGATAAATAAAATTAATAAAAGCATCAATGTTAATGATGATAGATGTAGAATAAAAGAGGTAACTAGTGAAGAAACGTTCTCACTAGGAACGACTAGAGCAATCTTAAAATTAGAAAATGATGATGTAGTACAAGAATTTCATCTGATTGATGAAAATTTTCCATTAGAAACAGATGGGATATTAGGTAGGGATTTCCTACATAAAAACTACTGCAAGATAGATTACGATACTTACACTCTATCTGCATACGTGAATAATGAAGAAAATAAATTACCGATGCTTACAAAATTAGATAAAGAAGAGGGGTTTACTGTACCAGCACAATCACAAGTTATTAGGAGGGTACAAATAAGAAGGACAGAGGACATCGTAGTGTTGAATCATGAGATATAAGAAGGAGTGTATATAGCAAATACAATTGTTCCAGCCGAAGGTATAGCACATATCAAGATTTTAAATACAAAAGAGTATGATGTGACTATAAGAAGATTAACTCCAAAAGTTCAACCATTGAAGAATTACCACATTTTACGGATGTCCAAGAACAAAGGCAAGTTATCAGCGGAGCAACGTTATAACAAAATACTAAAAGAATTGGATTTAGAAGGTTTAGAAGAACAAGCGCGAAACTCAATCAAGGAAATATGCAAAGAATTTTCGGACATATTTCACTTAGAGGATGAACAACTAACAGCAAATAATTTTTATAAACAAAACATACCATTAGCAGATAATAATCCGGTATATATAAAGAACTATAGATTACCACAAGCGCATATGGATGAAATAAATAAGCAAGTTGACAAGTTACTTAAAGAGAGAACGTGGTAGAACCATCAGTTAGTCCTTACAATTCACCGTTACTAATTGTACCGAAGCAAAACGGAACCGAGGACAAGTGGAGATTGGTGGTAGATTTCAGACAACTGAATAAGAAGATCGTCGATGACAAATTTCCATTAACAAGATTGGACGATATCCTAGACAATCTTGGAAGGGCGAAATATTTTTCAAGGCTAGACTTATCGAGTTCCTTTCACCAGATCGAACTTGAAGAGGAATCAAGACCGTTAACGTCATTTTCAACTAACAAAGGACATTATCACTTTAAGAGGTTACCATTTGGATTAAAAATATCAACCAACAGTTTCCAAAGAATGCTTACTATAGCTCTAGCTGGTCTAGAAACAGAAGCATTTCTCTACGTTGATGACATCATAATATTCGGATGTAGCTTAAAACATCACAATACGAACTTAATCAAAACTTTCAATAGATTAAGGGAGTATAATCTAAAACTAAATCCGAAGAAATGCAACTTTTTTAAAATTGAAGTAACATATCTAGGTCATTTAATAACAAATGAAGGAGTAAGAACAGATCCTAGAAAATATGACGTGATAAAGAACTATCCAACACCAGTTAACGCCGACGAAACAAAAAGATTTACTGCATTTTGCAATTACTACCGCAGATTTATACCAAACTTTGCAGAAATAGCGAAACCACTAAACAACTTAGGAAAGAAGAATGTAACTTTTGAATGGACAAACGAATGCAAACAAGCATTCTCAACGCTTAAAGAAAAATTAATTAATCCACCAATTCTAAAATACCCAAACTTCGAAGAAAAATTTATAGTGACGACTGATGTATCGAATTATGCATTAGGGGCTGTACTTTCACAAGGTGAAATTGGAAAAGATTTACCAATATCTTACGCAAGTAAATCATTAAATAAGCATGAAATAAACAAACCGGTAATTGAGAAGGAATTATTAGCAATCCATTGGGCAATAAATTTCTTCAGACCATATATTTATGGAAGAAAATTTATAGTTGTAACAGATCACAGACCATTAGTGAGCCTGTTTACACACAAAAATCCATCATCGAAATTGACAAGGATAAGATTAGATCTATCCGACTACGACTTTGAAATAGTGTATAAACAAGGAAAAATTAATACAAATGCAGATGCACTATCAAGAATTAAGATTGACTCAGAAATATTGAAAGCAATGATACCCACTTCTACAGTAAATATAGTCACGAGAGCCATGAAGAAAAAAGAAGATATGAACAGAATCGAGGAAAATAGCATCACAGAAATGAATGAGGGTGTACAACCTTATACATGGAACTGTACTTCGATTTCTGAAGTAAGAAATGTTAAAAATTTAAGATTTATAAATATTAATAGTTTGCAAGGTAGATTTAATAATACTGATGTTTTGTACAGCGAAAATACGCACATGAACTATGGTTTTGTGCAGGAAAAGCATGTAAAGAAAACGAGAGGAAGTATAAATAATAAAGCGCCCAAATATAAGAGTTTGGATAATGAAAATGAAAATGATATATCAATTGATAAAAATGAAGTTATTGTAACATTTAGCGAAAATCCGCATATAGACTTTGGTTTTATGCTGGAAAAGTTAATATGGAAAATGAAAGAGGAAAATATAGAAAAATTAGCGCTTAAAACTGATGATGAAATATTTACACGTGTTAAAATAAATGAGTTCAAAGAGATATTTACCGAGCTGCAGTCGGAATTGAACAAAAATGATAAGCAAACAAATCTAAGAATATTAATATATGAGGCTCCATTAAAAATTAATGATAGTGACAAAATGATAGAAATTATAAAAGAATTTCATAATACACCACACGCTGGAGGACACTCAGGTGTGAGAAGAACGATAACTAAAATTAAACAACGTTATACATTTAAGAATCTAAATAAAATGGTAAAGAATTATGTTAATAGATGCGAAGTATGTGCTAGGAACAAACAAATTAGAAATATAAGAGAAAAACTAACCATTACTGAAACTCCTAAAACGAGCTTTGAGATAATTTCAATGGACACAGTAGGTCCATTAAGACCGACAGGTACTAACAGATATATACTCACAATCCAATGCGACTTGACAAAATATGTCGAAGCAATTCTGCTAGAAAATAAAGAGGCAAAGACTATAGCGAAAGCACTAGTAGAAAAGTTCATTTTGAAATATGGACATTTCAAAATTCTAAAGACTGATATGGGCACTGAATTCGTAAATGAAATCATGAAACATGTATGTTCATTTTTTTCAATTAATCATGTAACTTCAACACCATACCATCATGAAACACTTGGTTCCATCGAAAGGAATCACAGAGTTTTAAATGAGTATTTACTTTCATTTACACATGATTACAATTGGGAAGACTGGATTCCGTACTTTGTATTTTGTTATAATATAACACCACATACTGACACGGGTCATTCTCCTTACGAACTAATTTTTGGTAAACTAGCGTCATTACCAACAGACGAAAAATTCATGACAAGTGCACCAGTATATAATCTTGAGGACTATGCTCAAGAATTAAGATTTCGTTTGCAACATGCAAACAATAAAGCCAATGAACTTCTACATCTAGCTAAATTAAAGCGTAAAGTCATATACGATCAAAGAGCAAACCCTTTGGACATTAAAGTTGGAGACTCAGTTTGGTTAAAAGCAGGTGATCGCAAAAAATTGGATGCACCTTATTCAGGACCCTATGAGGTCGTAGATATTAAAGAAACTAATGTTAAGATAAGAAAAGGAAATATGATAAAAGAAATTCATAAGAATAGATTAAAGAAAAATATTCCCAAATAAAAATTAAGAAAAATCCAATACGGATTAGAATGAAATGATTTATTATAGCATTTATTAGATTAAAACTTTTCAAATTGTATATTTAATGCAAAAATTCATTTGATTTACAAAATAAATTTTTGTTTAGGAAAAGGGGGGGATGTACTACATCTCAGATATAGCTACTGGTTTCCGAATAAATCATTCACAAAAAAAAAACAAACATAAATCTAAAACAAGAAATAATTATAATAAACAAACAACCACTTATAATAAGAAAATCTCACATGCATTCCCTGCACGTGTTGAAACAATAAATTATAAAAATATTATGAGCATAAAAAACCTACCACAATATAAATAAACAAATGAAAGAATGTAAACAAACTTAAATTAATAACTTGGTCAAATTACTTAAAAATATAAAAATGATATGTGTGTGAAGTCGTGTCAATTTTCATTTTAATAGCTTTAAAATTTTATAGTCTTTTTTGTCTAATAAACAAATTTTGTTTAACGAATTTTATATATATATTTAAGTAAAATTCAAGTATATAAGAAAATCGATAATTTTATATTTTTGGTAGGGATGAAAATATTGGGGAAACAATTTTGTATTATGTATATCGATTAATTATTTTGTATATATAGCAGAACATTTAGAATAAAAATTCAGAATTGATTTTAAAATTAAACCTTGTGTTTTATTTAGAATTCTTTCTCAACTGACGTCACCGAATAGCATCAGCTAAAGGGACTAACAGTAAAAGACAAAACTGATTAATTTGAATTGTTAAAGGTTTGTCAATTACTGGGACAGTTCTCTGACTGAATACGAACTTGACTAAAACAAAAATAAACTATATCTGTAGGATAACTTCACATAAGTTTCCTGCCAACATTCACATCAAGAATTATAAAACATATTATAACTTTGATCACGAGCTCAACTAGAAAATAATAATAACGAAATATATTATATTTCGCAATATAATCAAAACCAGTTACACAAATTAATGAAGGTAAATAATATTGTAAATTACAATTTAAAAACAATAAGTATTGGAGTTAAAATCATTCTGTACTAATGATTTTACTAAAGTGAAAGAAATGTTATCGAAAGCTGATAATGAATACTATTCATTTCCTAAGGAGGAAAACAAATTATCGAGGTTTGCATTATATGGATTATGCAATAAACTAGAAAGCGAAGTATTAAAGGATTTAGTTGAGGTGGGCCCTAATCCATTACAAGTGAAAAAAATTCCAACTAAGAGTAAACGCTATGCTGATGACGCAGTCTATTTTGTAAACTTCAATAGAGGGGTTATTTCCCTAAACAAACTTCGCAATTTTACACGTATTGGACATATGATATGCCAATGGGATTTTGTGTATAATACAAGGAAAGGACCAGACCAGGACCAAGGACCGATTAATTACTGCAATATGAAACCAAAGTGTGTATATTGCTCACTAAATCATGGTGATGATGAATGTCCTGTCAAAGAAATAACTGCCAAACATAAATGTGTAAACTGTTCCAAAGATCATCCTGCAAATTCCCCAAAATGTGAATATAAAGGCTAGCCGACTAGATAAACTACCGATGAGAATGATAAACTTTTTTAAAGTTTAAAATTTTCTCATTGGTTCGAAACTATATCGGTCGAAAATTGTATGGATTGCAAAAAATTTCATAATTTGCACCATAATTTTTTAGATTCAGTTCTTATATTCTTATATAACTTTAATGAACTTTGTTTATATTTTCGGAAATTGTGAGTAAACTAACGCAGTATACTACTAAAGGTGAGTTAATTCAAGCCATCGCAGAAATTGCCATAAAGTATGTCGCCGGTCCATACAAAATGCCAACCTTAAAATTTCCACATAGAATTCCAATAGTTGTAGAAATAAGAAACACGAACTAATTAAATTTCTAGTTGATAATGATAAACACGTAATGCTTCTTACGGAAACTTCACTTGAACCAAATATCTCAATGCATATTCCGGACTATAAAATGTATAGAAACGATAGACTTAGAGGAGGTGTTGCCTAGTCAAATGTTCTATAAAACATGCTATCCTACCAGTTTTTAATTTTGAAGCTATTGAAAACCTCGGCATCCTAATTCATGATTTAAACAACTGTCCAATAAAACTGTTTGCAGCTAGATCTATCAATGTTAACTTTCGTAATGAAATAACTAAAATAACACCGATGAGGTGTTCATTTTAGGTGGAGATCTAAACTGTCGTCATCAATCATGGAACTGTCTCAGAAGCAACACTGGAAGCAGAACTCTATATAACTATCTTTCTGGGTCAAGCAACTCCATTATAGCTCCAGATAAACACACTCATTATAGTGCAAGAGGACTTCCAAGTACTCTCGACTTTTTTCTAATTAACAGTCCAGAGGCCATCATAACAGTGGAAACTGAGGAAGAACTTCTACCAATTTGGATATTGAAGTCACATTACACTTATTATGATTATTATATCATGCTGTGGGATGTTATTGAAGTTTTCTATACGAGTTATACGAAGAACAAATCTTTATTCTCATCTGCTTTGTCTTCGGTAGGTCCATGAACATTGACGAATTGTATGTGAATGCCCGGCTTAACACTGTAAATAGCAGGTAAATGATACTTGCCAAGGTGATATCTCAGGTACTAGAAGATGAACTCTATTCAGTCAACGACAACGATAGAACCATCAATCTAAGCTATGGAAAATTCCTTGATGATGGTATGTTATTCCATGATCAAATAAACAAGTCTTCAAATAACTCTATGAGCTTAATTCATTAAGACAGTGCGTCATAACTCATACTATTAACGATTTTCTGAATTATCAGAGTCACGCATGCTGTTGTGGGACCTAAGCCTTAAAAGGTTTTTATGTGTTGTTGTAACACATACTGTAATTCATTCTACACACCTAATTTTTAATTAAAAAACCGAAGTAAAATTAAAAAAATATGTAGGTATTTTTAACAATCAACAGCTGTGATTTTAACATGACAGAATTTAATCTTTCAAGGTTAAGATGATTATATCAAAATTCTTAGATTTAAACAAATTTTGAATTCGAACATGTTTTGTAACAATTTTATTGTTATTCAACATTTGACCTAAAAACCTCTGTTAAAAAATGTACAGGTTTTGTTTAGTATTTAAAATAAATAGACAATTGTTAAAATTGATGGATGATGTGGATTCTGTTATCAGGAATAAAACATAAGACATGTTTATAACTTTTTTTTTATTATTTTTATTTATATGAACATAAAACAACTGACATTAAAGGTAAGTTTAGCTTTTGTTACAACTAACATTAAAGTTAAATTTACATTTCAAATTTAATTAAATGTTGCATAATAATTAAAAATAATTAATATTTGATTAATGAATGTCATGACCAGTTTAAGAGAAATATAATTTTAACTTCAGAGCTGATAAATAACAAAATTTCATCTTTTGTGATATTTTGTTTCGTTTTTGTTTTTCTATTATTATTATTTTTTATGAGAAATTCTGATAAGGTTTTGGTATATATAATAAGATTTTGTTTTAAACTAAGTATTCTTTAGTTAAACTTAGTGTACTATTGTAATGTTAGTGATATTTTTTGTAATTGGTATCGTCAGTCTTGGAGCTGCTCGAGAAATTCAATTGGAACATGATTGTTCTGATGTAACAAATGCCGAGCCTAATCATGATTTGAAATTAGTGCATGTGGTAAGTCCCTTTTTTAATGTTATGCTTAAAAATTTTGTTGTTAATTAAATTTAATTGCACGGTTTCATTAGTTCTCTTAATTTTTTTTAAATAAAGGCAAAACAGTACAGTAAACAATTTTGCTTAAATATGTTAATTGATAATCGATTTAAAAAGTTATCTAAAATCAAAACAACAATGGTGATCACAAAGGTGTGCAACCAACAAATAAAGTTTCATTTTCACTCTACTGTTTTATATTTTCACCCGGCACCAGGGGGTCAATTCTAACTTGATGAGGTGACTAAGTCATATGACTGTTAAAAAATCCAACTCAATGAGAGTCACTCATTTATTCGAACTCAAAATTCTATGTTTTGCGATTCTAATTCAGAAAGTGAGTGACTTTAAATCAATTTTCATAGAATGACTGTTTGACATTTAAAGAATTCAATTACTGTCAGTTTTATGTAAATTTTTGTTTCTTTATTATACATAATTTTAAGTTTTATACAAAATGGATATTCTAAAAAGTAGTTTTCGATGTCTCTCTCGTCAAAGAATTTTAAAGTATACTTCAACGATCCGGCAGTATAATTAATGCATGCACTATCATCCATAATGTTATGTTGACAGAAAACTATACTTTGCCGTCGGATAACGAAATTTCAATGGAAGTGGATAACGAAGAGGATGGTATTGATCCACAATATAATATAAATACAAAAAATGCAGCAAAATTTTCTAATAGTAGGCAGGAGATTGCGGGACGAAATTGCTCCTCAATTTTAACGCTTATTTTGTACATTTCAACATATTTCAAACGAATATTATAAAATTAATAATTTCTTTAATTCATTAATTAAATCTATAATTCATTCATTAAAATAGTAACACAGGTAAAAGGTAAAACATTATTTCCAAACGCAAGCCAAATTGTCCTTTTGAATTTGGAGCATTTTTTCCATTATTTCCAATTTTCGGCTTTTTAGTTGCAAAATCTATCATTCGACATTTTTAATACATAACGGTAGTCACAGCTTTTTTTTAATGACTTTTTTGACATTTCAAATGAGTTTGGAAAAAGTCATATGACCCAGACAGAATCGATATTTATGACTTCAATTTCGAAATTTCGAAATTCAAGTCAAATGACTTGAAGTCATCGAGTTAGAATTGACCCCCAGGTTGGTTCCGAAATTAACGGAACACGCAATTTAAAATATCGACGGCACGCGGAAACAGCCAAACTGTTGAGATTACTCACTGTCGTAGTGATGCAAGGGGACTTCTTTGTTCGTACATCGTACAAATGAAATGCTTTTCCCGAATCAATAGTCTCGAGTGCCTACAATCCACAAAGATTTAAAAAAGCGTCCACAAACACCTCAGAACGTTACACAGCGACGTAACCTAGGACCTAGGTCATATCGTGTTTTTTTGTGTTGTTTTGACGCATTCTATAATTCCTATTACACAACACTTTTTATTTTAAAAAAAATTGAGAGAACTATAAAAAATAATTATAATTAAATACTCTGGTTGATAACATACTATAACAAAAAAACTTAGAAAACCTATTAAGTAATATGAATTCATAATCAGTATTCAATACTGATAAACTATGGCACATGTATATTGAATTATAAGCTTAATGATTGTAACTTTGTTCAAAGTTAAAGTTTATTAATTATTAGATTCGATTCAATCCCAAGTAGGTTTTGCCAGACATTGACATACGGCCAAGCACTGGTCCATTAATGGTTAACAGTACTTGGCTATTGTTACTGGGCCAATACTACAACCAATAATCGGCCGATCTATGGTTTACGGAAAATAGCCAGTATATTGTTACCTTTGAATGGCCAAGCACTGGCCCATGAATGGTAAATATTTCTTGGCTATTGTTATTGGGCCAGTACTGTAGCCATGAATTTGCCAATCTGTCATTTTTTTTAAATTTCACTAGAGTATTATCCCTTTTAGAAATACATAGTTTGAAAAATTTCACATATAGTTTAGTTATCGCCTTGTCGGTTGAAAGACTATGGTAATATAGAAAAGGTTGGTATATGTTTTAATTTATTTTCATTTCAATTTTATTTTAATTATTTTGTAAATAATTTATTTAAATTTATGTATAAAAAATATTATTTTATATTTTTTTTAATGGCGGAGTACTGGCGGAGTCAGGGCGGAGTTTGCCATTACTCAGCCATTCTTCCAACTGAACCAGTTGTATGGGGAGTTTTGAATTTTTTCCGTCATTTTAATTTTATTTTAAATTAGTTTGTATTTAATTTATTTAAATTTACATATGATAATAATGTATATTTTTTTTAACGGCCCAGTCATGGTTGCCAGTATTTGGTCATTACTACAATGCTGGTCATTATTATTGGCCCGTTACTAGGCCAACTGTACAACCTTGTATGGGCCATTGCTGTTGTTTTTTATCTGGCCCAAGACTGGCAACAATTTATTGTCCGAAGTTATCATCCAGTAAAATTATGTTAATGGCCCAGTCGTGGTTGCCAGTACTCGTCCATTGCTGCATTACTGGCTGCCAGTAATGGACCATTACTGGACCAGTTGTACAACCCTGTATGGGATATATTAAAAGAATCTTACACGTAAGATAGGTTTACTTTATTATAATAAATAATCTGCTGCTCTATTTTTTCAATTGCAATGTGGTTCAACCTCGTTGCGACAGTAAAATGACGAACGAACTCCGAAATTGATTCAACAACTGTACAGGCTAGAACGGTGTAGTTGAGACAAGTTATGTTTGCATGAAAATTCTATATATGCATAGCTCAATCAATTGTAAATAATTCTGTTTTAAAATGAAAACTTCACGATATAAGACCAAAGTCAACTTCTTTCATTCAACTTCTGTGTAATTGTATGTAATCCTTTTAAATCAATTTTAAATCAACCTCATTCTTTTGTCAGGACAAATGTTGTTGTTATCCCAATCACCGTGAAATTTTTTGAAAGTAGCTTTTCTTTGTTTGAATACTAAATTGAGAGCTTCGGTGTGAGGTTGACATAACTTTAAATTTGTTTTGTGTGTGTAAGCAGTTCAAGAGTAATTTTTTCATGATATCATTTGCATTTGTTGAGTTACAGTGAGAATGAGTGTTGATGTAATATCACTCCGATGGAAAATATTATTTAAAATATATCATAATAAATAATAAAAACTGAATCTGAATACATGGCGACCTATATGAAAACAGTTTTGAATTCCATAAAACTGACTGGCCGACCGATTAGTTTACTAATTAATTCGTTGCTTTAATTGCAAATAGTGTTTCTTAGACACGAGTGATTAGTGAAGTCTATTTTTGGTTTATTTTCAAAGCGTTAATACTTTTTTGGTAGTACATCTATGTCGGCTGGCCGCGATGAGAAATTATAAATTCTTTTACGCACAAACGAATCGTAAAACACATTTTACATCCTAGTTATCGTGGCTGAAAGTAGAACTTTACATTCGTAAAATAAAATTTTGTTGCTATATGAAATATTAATATATTTTTCTACTTTACCGCCCGTAAAATAATCACCCGTAAAATATTCAGAAAATTAGAACAAACAAATAAATTATTGTATGAAGTTTATAGAGAAAATCATGGCATGGTTAGCATAATTTTCAAAATGTCTAGCGAGTTTAAAAAATTCAAAAATTGATTTATACTACAATAAAGTTGTGCAGTTGTACGTAAAACGTTCTACATACACTCAGGCTGAAAGGAAGATTACGCCCTTGGTTCAATAAAAGCCCTCGCTTCGCGTCGGGCTTCAATATGAACCGCTGGCGTAATCTTCTACTTTCAGCCCTCGATATGTAATTAGTATATTACATATCTAGAGTTGTAAATAGCATTTTACATACGAGGGAAAATTTTGCGCACGAGACGCGTAGCGTCGAGTGCAATTTCTTCACGAGCATGGAAAATGCTTTACAACTCGAGATTTGTTATATACTTTTTCTATGACTTTGTTTTAATACCCAAACGCATATAATTACTAGAAAAAATGAACTACTAATTATAAATTAAATGCAAATAGTTTACAAATTGTGGTAGGCTTTGCATTATTCTGTGTCAAAATGAATTGAAATATTTAATTTTTAAGAGTCAAATTTTTCTTTAAATAAAAATTTTTCTTTTTATTAAAAGCGTGCGGTAATATATATATGAAAATCCATTACCGCACGCTTTTTTTTACTTACCGCACGCTATTTGAAATAATCAATTTACATGTCATGGATACTGTGATGTAATTTATAATTTACTGTGATAGGAGTAGAAAAATAACTATTAAAGTTTAATTTTTTATTGGTTCGAGAAAAATACAAAACTTTGATTCGACAGGTGGTGATGTATCATAAACGTGGACATTTAATAAAAAAAGGAATCACATTCATTTATATTTAAGCGTGAAATCCTTAGCTAAATTTTTGTACCAGTTAAAAGAGGCCTGTTATAACTCTATAGATTAGAACCTGTTATAACTCGGCAGTTATAGAAGTTATACCACTTCTGTGAATGACTGTGGGAACATTTGCTGCTGGTTAGCTCAGAAACGCTCCTACATTGACCATAAAGGCCACTAAAACACTCTCGCAGTGGTCAAATTTTGAGATCAAAAAAATAAAATCTATATTGGTACAATTTAAGTAGTTTATTTCAATACTTCGAAAGCAATATTAGTTTTAATTTAGTTTTCATCAAAATAAGATGTATCTTGAGTTTATTTCAGGGTTATTTACATAAAATGTAAACACGTATGCTAAAACCGCTTTAATCTATTTTCTTGAATTTTATGCAACTTTTTTGCATTTGTTGCACAATAAACATACACCTTAACCTCCTGATTGCTAATTTCAATCATAGTTTGTCTTTCAGAAGCAACACTTCCAATGATTTTACCGTTAACCTTTCGTTTCTTTGTGGCCTGAATTTTCCATCAACTGTTTTTCTTCTTTACGCATTCACCAAGTTTTATCTTTCTTCTGTTTATAGGTTTTGTTGATGCACCAGGATTCCCATGTTCTACTTCATTTATAATTATTGGCATCGTGACATTATTAAAATATAAAAATTTAGTTCATCACGTCCAAAATTGAAGACGAACCCATTCGGTTTCTTGAAGTTTGTTTTCCACGTCTGTGCATCTTCTATTAACTGTCTATAGCTCTAGTCCCATCGATAGGCTGTATGTCATCTATGATCAAATTTTTGCGAACTAGTATAAGCAGGCTGATTTATAAACCACTGTGATAAAGCAACTCCAGCCTTCTATTGCTTCGTTATTACGTAATCCTTCTCCAATTTCAGCCACTTTTGAAGTTGGAATATACCAAATTTTCTTTTTTGCTCTGCCGTTTGATCTTTACTAGGATTCCGTTGCATATATTCCTATAGGAAATATATTCCTATAGGAAAAGAAGATCGACAATGGTTTTTGTCCCAGAAGTCCTCTGATATATGACTCGTTTTGTCATATACCCAACTTTGACTATTCCTCCTTCTGTAACTAAACTTTCTATGCTCTTCTCCTTTCATTTAACTTCTGCACACAGGAACCGACCATCTTTCATATTTCAGTTTATTTCACCAGCACTCCCGTACATTGTGATCCACCGTGTCACATCCCTAATAACTTATACCACTTCTTTTATAGTATGTTATTCATTTACACAGATATCTATTTCATACAATTATATTTCTTAGTTCATTCAATACAACTTTATGATCATTACACTTTTAAATCATTCAATGACTCAATAAATTCATTAGGTGTTTCGTCTAATATGTTTAAATAAAACAGAAAAACTTATTCGCAAAATCAAAAAAAAAATATTGTGACGCTGATGCATAGGCTGACTTCACACAGCTCTGGAAACATAGTGTTCTGGATATATAGTGAGCTAATATCCATCATATACTTTAATTAAAGACTAACCAAAGTTATATATTTCACGTAGTTCTAATTATAAAAATATTAAAGAAAGCAGTAGTATACCAACAAACACAAATTCTGCTGTACGAGGTAAAGTAAAAAAAAATTTTACCGGAAGTGACAAACCGGAAGTTGGGATGCAGAATTATTGTGAACCGTCTTAAATGTTTAAGTACCAGGTTTCATCCAATTCGATTATCAGATACAGATGTTATTAAGCTTCCAAAAAAAGTGCTCGGCGGACCCCCTATACCACATTGTTCACTATCGCTAAAAAGTAATCAGTTAGTATCAGTCCTTGACATACATATTTGCATCTTTTTCCAAAGTGTCAAAAAAAATTCATTCACGAATGAATGTTGTATGCTCCCAATAAACATAAAAACAATAAACAGGAGTTCGGGAGGCCCTTACCACATATCCCAATATTATCCAAAAACTAATCAGTTCCTTGTCATTTAAGTCTCCATCTTTTTTCAAAATGTCATTAAAATTGATTAATTGATGAAGTCTGTAACATGCTCCCAACAAACTTTAAAAACAAAGTTTGAAAAGTCAGCAGTTGTATGGTAGACCCCCGCCACTTTAATCAATATGTTCCAAAAGATGATAATTATTTTCTCACACTAATTGGAATTCTTTTCTTAAGTTTCATCATAATCACTTTATTATTGTAGGGTGTGGTGTGCTAAAAACACTTAAAAAACTTCAAAAAGTTACAAAAAAAAGTAATTACCTTACTAAGGCCCGCTATACACTTGAGCTAAACTATGCGAACTATGCGAACTATGTTTTTTAAAAAATAATGTTTTAACGCGAATAATATTTTTTAAACAAAATGTAATGAATGTAATGTTTCCTTTTTTGTTTTCTTTTTTTAAATTATTTGTTTCCGTAATGTTTTTTATATAATTACGTTGTATACAAAAAACATAGTTCGCATAGTTCACATAGTTAGCTCAAGTGTATAGCGGGCCTAAATGCTTATGTACCAAGTTTCATCCAATTCGATTATCAGGTACAGATGTTATTGAGCTTTAAAAAAAAAACAGATGTATGGGACACCCCCACCACTTTGTTCACTATCGCTCAAAAACTAATCAGTTCGTTGCCATACATATTTACATCTTTTTCCAAATTGTCATCAAAATTCATTCACGAACAAATGCTGTATGCTCGCAACAAACATTGAAAAAATGGTGACACAATAAACAGGTGTTCGGGAGACTCCCACTACTTATACCAATATTTATATCCAAAAACTAATCAATTCTTTGTTACTTAAGTCTCCATTTTTTCTTTCAAAGTGTCATTAAAATTGATTAATGAATGAAGTCTGTATGCTCCCAAGAAACTTTAAAAACAAAGTGTGAAAAGCCAACAGTTGTATGTTAGACCACCCGCCACTTTGATCAATGTGTTCCAAAAGATGATAATTATTTTCTCAAGCTGATTGACACCTTTTTCATAAGTTTCATCATAATAACTTTATTATTGTAGGCTATAGTGTGCACTGAAAAAACTTCAAAAAATTACAAAAAAAAATGTTTGCCGGAAGTAAAAAACCGGAAGTTGGGATGAAGAACTGTTGTGAACCGTACTAAATGCTTACGTACCAAGTTTCATCCAATTCGATTATCAGGTACAAATGTTATTGAGCTTACAAAAAATCAGGTGTATGGGATACCCCTACCACTTTGTTCACTATCGCTCAAAAACTAATCAGTTTCTTGCCACACATATTCGCATCTTTTTCCAAAGTGTCATCAAAATTCATTCACGAACGAATCTAGTATGCTCCCAACAAACATAAAAAACATAGTGGGAAAAACCACCTGTGGTATGGTAAATAAAGGTAAATAAGATTTTAGGGACTTGGTAAATAAGATTTTAGTACTGTTTCCAACATTTCTGCATACCAACTTCCGGTTAACAATTTTTTTTTCCAGATGTTTATCAATACTGTAGCCTACAATTACCGATCGATTGTCAAGTAACATGAGAAAGATTTTCTTAGCTTTTGAAGTACATTGGATAAAGGGTTGGGAGGTCCACCATACAACAGATGTTTTTTTCCACTATGTTTTTTACGTTTGTTGGGAGCATACTAGATTCGTTCGTGAATGAATTTTGACGAAACTTTGGAAAAAGATGCAAATATGTATGGCAAGGAACTGATTAGTTTTTGAGCGATAGTGAACAAAGTGGTGGAGGGTGTCTCATACACCTGTTTTTTTTATAGCTAAATAAAATCTGTACCTGATAATCGAATTGGATGAAACTTGGTACATAAGCATTTAGTACGGTTCACAACAGTTCTGCATCCCAACTTCCAGTTTTTCACTTCCAGTAAAAATTTTTTTTTGTAATTTTTTAAAGTTTTTTCAGTGTCTTTATGCACACTACAGCCTTCAATAATGAAGTGATTATGATGAAACTTATGGAAAAGGTTCCAATTAGTGTGAGAAGATAACTATCAACTTCTGGAATATTTTGATTAAAGTGGCGGGTGGTCTACCATACAACTGCTGACTTTTCAAACTATGGTTTTAAATTTTGTTGGGAGCATACAGACTTCATTCATTAATCAATTTTAATGACACTTTGAAAAAGGTGGAGACTTTATGGTCGAGTAAAATTAGCTTCAAAATCCGCAAAACTTCTAAGTCCTCAGGGACAGCTCCGATATTGATGATTTTTTTTTAAATGTGTGTTTTTATATATTATTTGAAATCAGAAACATTACAATGTGCGCAATTATATATTTATATTGTTTAAACAAAATAAACAACATTTTTGAACAAATAATTTTTTTAACAAAATTTATGCAATAAAAGAATTGTTAAGTTCAAATTAATAGAAAATTTCATTTAATAGCAAAATATGTACACGCTATGTCTAACTTCTGTATACATTTGTCATTAATATAGAGACTTTGCTGAGTTTTACGAACAGACACGTTTTCTCCGCTCCGAATTCTTTGAACCTTGTCCGATTAACATGAAATTTGGTGAGTAGTTTAAAAATGGCTCAAGGAACGAAAGTGGCATAGCGCTGATGTGCCCTTTTATCCTGGGGTGGATTCCACCCCTTCTCGAGGGCGGAATATTTTTCACTCAAAGTAACCCCAAAAATAGATAAAAGGACGCACATTTGAAGTATAAAATGTTGTATAAGGTTTTTTCGATAGATCGATATTTTTCGAGCTGTTCGCGATTGAAAACTTATATAGTTCGTTAAAAATGCATGGTTTTTGATAGTTTTTTGAAAATAACTCTTAAACTTAGCGTTCTATCAAAAATTTAGTAATTAACAAAAATGAAACTTAAAAAACAAAGAGATTGTTGTTTTTATGAGAGTTAAAGATTTTAAAGATTTTTAGTACGACTGAAATTCGAATTTTTCTTCATTTTTTCAAACAACTTCCAATGACAAAAAATTTCAAAATCAGTTAAATTTTAACTTTTTTTTTTTAAATATAGCTCTAACCTTACTTTAAAATATATCAAATTTACAAAGAGGTGTTAATTCGTGTTCTTGAGATATTTAATTGTAAAGATTTTTAGTCCGTCTAAAATTGTATTTGTTCATTATTTTTTCGAACAATTTATATCATCAAAAAATTTTAACCACTGAAGTTCGAGAAAATAATGAACAATTCGAATTTCAGTCGTACTAAAAATCTTTAAAATTAAATATCTCAAGAACAAAAATTAACGCCTCTGAGTTAATTTGGTATATTTTAGAGTAAAGATAGAACTATTTTCAGAAAAAAAATTAATTTAATTCCAATTGATCTTCGACCCTAGCGCCATCTTTAAAAAAGTTTTTTTAATATTTTTATTTAAAAATTAATTATAAAAACAGCTAATTAATTTTTTTTCAAAAGGCTAACTAATCATCTATCAAACAAAAAAAAGTTTGATGAAATCGGTATAGCCGTTCTTGAGCAATTTAATTTCAAAGTTACATCGGATTGGCAGAATTTTCATTTTTCATGCATATTGGGGTGCCCTCTGTGCTCAAACTATGCACTTTAAAAAAATTTTAAAATAAATCGTATTTTTTATTTTGTCCATTCTACTTACATGTCAAGTTTCAGGAAAATCAAAAATGGTCAAGTTCAAATTTCGACTTTTTCACCTGCGTAGATCACGTTTTTCATCTATATGGAGCCTTTGCACTTTAATCATCGAATCAAAATTATCGAATTTCCTGAATTTAGAATTATATATTATCATATTTAAATGTAAAATAAATACAAAATCATTTATAATTGTTTACAATTTTTTTTCTTACAATATTCGTATAATTTAAAGCTTTTAAAAATTTAAAAAGAAAAAAAAACAAATTTTTTAAATTATACTATTTAAAAGTTAATAAATACCGTGACAAATTTTTTTCTCTCCATACATTATGTTTTTATTATTTAAACAATATTGTTACGTTTTTCCAACCTTACTTCGAATTGGCCTTACTCTCAATTCGATAAACGTAATTCCCAATCTCTTCTGAGTTCGATCACTGATTAGTAAGCACAAACACCAGGTTTTATTAAGTATTCAACAACTTAATTGTTTCACAACAACAGGGAAACAATACAGCAAACAATATTCCCAACTAGAATATTCTTTGAACAGCCTCAGAAACTTCAACGGTTGATTGTAGAAATTTCCAGTACACCACGTTCAAAATAATACACAAAATATTTCTTCTCAATAAAACTTAAAACTTTATTCACAAAAACTAATTTAAAGATCACTTTTATAATTTTCACTTTACTATCGCAGGTTTAAAATAACACTAATTCAAAACTACAAGAGGTAATTTTCTTATATACCTTCTGCAATACTTCTAGATAATTCGACATCACTTTCCAGAAACCTTGAGAAAATATTAGAATATTCGATTATTTTACGTTATGTTGATTTGATTCATAAAATCGTTTATGTTGACCCTATTTCTAAGAAGAGACAACAACAACAATATTCATTTCATTAATTTGTTTGTTGTGTTTTGTTGATTTTATTTTCCTGGAAGTGACCGTAATCGTCTAGATTTTCTGAATCATAACATTACCCTCCACTTAAGCCTGTTCGTCCCGAACAGGATCTAGATCTCTCCTCCAATTGTTGAATCCAAACATTTTCTTTTCTTTTCCTATTTCCCAGGCTGTTTAGAATTACTTCCGGTTCCTTTCTAAGTACTGGGACATTACCTTGTTTTATGTCAGCCCACTGTGATGAGTAGGGATTTTCATTATTTCTAAAGTGCTTCTTATCACTTCCCTTTGGGAGTTTCACAATGCCATGTCTCCGAACCATTCTCATTTTCAGCTGCGATTCATCCCCGTTTGCAGCTATTTGAACCACCTCTTCTACATCGCTCACCTCTTTATGGACTTGGACCTGTTTCCTTTTTAACTTTCGGCGTTTGTTTAAACGTCTGCGTCGGTTGACGTTTCTCTCCCTCATCTGTTTGGATGGTGCTGGATTTTCTTCTGCACTGCGAGTTCCTCATCGCTGCCAATATTTGTTGACTCTGCCTCATTCACAAGTAGTGGCATCTCAACATTATTAACCTTTAGGATCCCACATCCAAAATCGAAGACTAATCCCTTCGCCTTCATGAAGTCCATCCCTAAAATGACTTCATCCATAATGTCTGCCACTAGCACCTCTTGTTGATAGCAGTTATTTCCCAATTTTATTTCAGCGATTCTTTTACCTTCTATTTCAGCGCATTCTCCAGTTACTGTTTGGAGTTTCAATCCATCTGATGGTTCCAAAACACCGTCAATTAAACCTTTGCGAACGAATGTTCGAGCTGAACCTGTATCCAGTGTCATGAAGCAACCTTTACCTTCAAGTTGTCCGTTGATACCCAAGCTTTCACCATTTACCGCAATTCTTGAAATTGGAATGTAGGCTGCATTCTCCTCACTTTTTGGCTTTACAGTTGCACCTTCAACAGGCTTCCGTTGAATAGGAGACGAAGATCTATCACGCTTCCTGTTCCAGCAGTCCTGTGAGATATGGCCCGATTTCCTACATATCCAGCACAGGAGTTTTCTACTGCTGTTCCTGAACCCTACGTTCTCCATTTCTTCGGCTCCCCTGTTCTTCACAGAAGACGACAATCTATCTGCTTTCCCGTTTTTCTTGCATTCCCGTGCCATGTGACCCTCTTCATCACATACCCAGCATCTGATGTCGCTTCTATCTCTGTGTGCCAAAACTTCCCCTTTGATGTTCCCCTCTACATTCCTTTTTCTGCATCCACCAGATGGCACACACATCCTCTGTACCATCTCATATTGCATTGCGTATGCGACAGTTTCATGGAAAGTCGCCTTAGGTGTAGTCATTACTTTGATCCTGGTTTCTGGATCTCGGATACCATCAATGAAGGCCTCGATCTTTATTTTCTCCATAAAATATGGTGGAGTGTTCGAGTGTGCCAAATGTACAAGCCGTTCCACTGCCGAAGAATAGTCCTGAAGGCTTTCCCCATTCCGTTGCAGGCGACCTTTTAACTCGATTCTGTATAATTCCTTTTTATGGTCGCTACCATATTTACGTTCCAATGCATTCATCACCTCTGCATAACTTTTCCGATCATTTTCCGGCACTGCCTGTAATGTTTCAGCTGCTTCCCCCTTAAGAGCAACTATTAATGCAGCTAGACGATTTTCAGCGTTCCAAACATTCTGATCTGCTGCAGTCTCGAACTGGAACTTGAAAATACCGAAGGATGTGGTACCGTCATATGATGGTGGTTTTAATTTGATATTTGATACTTGCTGCACCACCTGGGAAATAACTTTAGTCGTTTCAACGTCTTGCAACCGTTTCTCGAAATCATCTACTTTTGCAAGTACCTTTTTGTTTGCATCAAGTACTTTCTGCTCTAGCTCTTTCACCTCTTGATGAACTCTGCCTACTTCCTCCCGTAACGTAGTAGATATTTCGAGAAGTTTCTCGTCCATTATTTGCTTGACGTTCAAACTGATTTCTTCCTTGGTTGTAGCCATGTTATTGTTAACTGTTTCCAGCTGTTGATTGATGTTGCAGCTTTGTTGATCAAATTTTTGATTCCGCTCGTCTTTATTGGCAACCATATTTGAGTTTACGACATCCAATTTCTGATTCATATTCAAATTCATCTGTTGCATCATAGCCATTAACTGCGTAAAATCACAATTTGCAGGTGGCAATGAGGTTGTTGTTTCCGCAACAGAACTTTTCTCTTCAGCAACTGCTACTGAATCAGCATTTGTACTAATCACTCCAAACTGGTAGCTTTCCACAACTACTCCACTAGCTTCCATAGCTTCTCGAAGCCGTATCGTCAATTCAGTTTTGTTGCCGGTTGTTGCCAATCCACGTTGTTCTAGTTCTTTCTTTAACTCAAGAACCTTCAAATCACTTAATAAAACTATTATTAACAGCTAACTAATCCGCCGATGTCACCAATGTTACGTTTTTCCAACCTTACTTCGAATTGGCCTTACTCTCAATTCGATAAACGTAATTCCCAATCTCTTCTGAGTTCGATCACTGATTAGTAAGCACAAACACCAGGTTTTATTAAGTATTCAACAACTTAATTGTTTCACAACAACAGGAAAACAAAACAGCAAACAATATTCCCAACTAGAATATTCTTTGAACAGCCTCAGAAACTCCAACGGTTGATTGTAGAAATTTCCAGTACACCACGTTCAAAATAATACACAAAATATTTCTTCTCAATAAAACTTAAAACTTTATTCACAAAAACTAATTTAAAGATCACTTTTATAATTTTCACTTTACTATCGCAGGTTTAAAATAACACTAATTCAAAACTACAAGAGGTAATTTTCTTATATACCTTCTGCAATACTTCTAGATAATTCGACATCACTTTCCAGAAACCTTGAGAAAATATTAGAATATTCGATTATTTTACGTTATGTTGATTTGATTCATAAAATCGTTTATGTTGACCCCAGAGTTGGTTTGTTTTAAACACTTTTGTTTTAAACACTGTTTAAAACAGTGTTTAAAACAAATTGTTTTTTTTAAAAAAAACAATGTTTTAAACAAAAATTGTTTTTTTTAAATATTGCCATGTTACTTATTTGCTATCCAATAGAACTGTTGTACGCTGTCGTTTTTTACCGTTTTTAATACATTTGACCACCTTAAAGCACCTTTTGGCACCTTAAGCGTCATTAAAATTTAAAAAATTTTTTAAAGCTTTCATATGTTTTTTTTGTTAATAAAATGAGTTGTAAGGTGTTGATGAACGCAAATCTTTATGTTTTGTTTTTTTTTTCAAAGAAGGAAAAAAAAAATATGACATAACCCAGGATAGGATACATAAATTAAAAATAAAATAAGAGATAAAAAGAAAATGTCTTTTAAAAAATTTTCAAAATTACAAAATTAAAAGGGGGTTGCCAATAATTCAGCTAGTGGTATATTCCTTGATCATGTGACGCACTGTCTTCCTCAATTATTAAAGCCCACACAAAGAGAAATATCAAAGCTCGATTCCTCGAGTAAGCAATAACGTGCCATTACCAAAGAACACTTCATAGATAAAATTTAGGGTTGACTAGCTAGTGATATCTTACTACTATTTCCTGTGGTATGTGATATCTCACGTTCACTCGTTTGTCAATACTAGCCAAAATATTATTAGAAATGTGCTGAAGGATGTGTTATTCGATTCCCGACACTCGACAGACGTTCAATGGAGGAGCAAGTGCAATTTGTTTAATTGTTAAATAAAAAAGTGGTAAATATATGCTATTCTTGTGGATCAAAAGGAACATCTCAATTTTGAAAAGGAAATTAAAGATTAGCTTACGTATTTCATATCAGTGATATATATTAACATTTTTTACCAGATACTTAACAAAGGCTTGATAAAATAGGTTGAGGAACTTTATCAAATTTTAAAACCAGCCGCAAATGCTTTGAACAAATGAATCAAATTTAGAAGCAGTTACGACATGATTCAGATTTTATTTTTGGCCATCAATTGTGATGCATAAAATAATCAAACACGCATATTCAGTATTTTTGTCTCCGTTACTCAGCGTTTTTGTCTCCGTTACATTACGGTTATATTTTAAATTTAAATAAAATTATATTGCTTTAAAAATTCAAATTCAAAATCTTGTTGTTTTCAATAGATTTTTTGTTAAATGTACTATATCGTTACAGCGAATATTCTTATAAGAATGATATTAATATCGTAATCTGTGATTTACAATCAGAAACTCAATTTATTTATTTAATCAAATCGTTTACCTGTTTTCCATAATCTTTTCAAGTTGAACTATTTAGGTGCATCACGACTCGGAAATACGTAGGTCGCAGAATTCAAATCATAATTCAAATTTCTGAAGTTTACGTTAGCCAATTATTACAATCAATTAATACCATTAGATTGAGGTGTTAACTATTCTTAGTCATCTTGGGACAACTATTTGACTAGCTACTGAGAATATTCAAGAAATCTTGAGAACGTTTAAGATTCTCAAGATTTCTTGAATATTCTCAGTCAATCCTTAAGAATAGCCGCAAAATCTTGAGAATCTTTCCGAATATATTAAGCATTTTCAAAGAACCTTAAGAACATTTGGACGTATAGACCCTCTTCAGATAAAAATTTTTAGACGACCCGTATTAATCTGAGAATACTTAAAACACTTATTTTCTTTGGAGTTTTTTTCACTCCAATTACATATTTTCATTTAAAACCAAAAAAAACGAATCTTTGTAGTATAAAACATATTTAAAACAAAAAAAAAACACAAAAAAAAACAAAAAAAACACAAAAAAAACAAAAAAAACTGTTTTAAACAATAAAAAACGCGTTTTAAACAAAAAAAACAGTTTTTTTTTGTTTTTTTTTAAAAAAACAGTGTTTTTAACCAACGCTGGTTGACCCTATTTCTAAGAAGAGACAACAACAACAATATTCATTTCATTAATTTGTTTGTTGTGTTTTGTTGATTTTATTTTCCTGGAAGTGACCGTAATCGTCTAGATTTTTCTGAATCGTAACAATATAAATATTTAATTGCGCACATTGTAATATTTCTGATTTCAAATAATATATAAAAACACACATTTAAAAAAAAATCATCAAAATCGGAGCTGTTCTCTGAGGACTCAGAAGTAAAAACCTAATTTTACTCGACTATTAATGACAAAGAACTGATTAGTTTACAATATTGGGATAAGTGGTGAAGGGCCTCCCGAACACCTGTTTATTGTTTTAATGTTTGTTGGCAGCATACAACATAAGTTCGTGAATGAATTTTGATGACACTTTGGAAAAAGATGCAAATTTGTATGGCAAGGAACTGATTTTTTTTTAGCGATAGTGGACAAAGTGGTAGGGTCCACCGAGCTCCTGTTTTTTGGAAGCTTAATAACATCTGTATCTGATAATCGAATTGGATGAAACCTGGTACATAAACATTTAGTGTTGTTGGGATACTCTTGCTCTCTTTAATATTTTTATAATTAGAACTACGCGAAATCTACAACATTGGTTAGCTTTTAATTAACGTATGCATCAGCCTATGCATCAGCGTCGCAATATTTTTTTCTGTGTTTGATTTAAAAACTTCCTCCGGTAAAACATTGCTATCTTGGTTTATTTCCTTTATTCATTTCCTACAGCAAAACAATTTAAAAAACCATGTCCGCGAGTTTTAAACAATTTTAAAATTTTTAATTTTTACAGTTCTCATGGTTCTTCAATAGCGAATAAATCATCTAAAAGGTGGTCTCAAAAACGATTAATACATTTTTTCTGATTCACATTTCATTTTATTTCATTAAAACTTTCCAAGCATCCTCAGCGAGCTGTTCTTCAAACGCTATTGTTGCTTAAATTGCTATTTCATGGTTTAGACCTAAGAGAAACATTATGAATGATGTGAGCTCACAATTTGAATTTGGCTCAATATTTTGCACTTCAGTTATTCTGTTCAGAAAGTCAAAATCCTGCTTCAACTTCAACTATTAAATATATTTACATCAAATTAATATAATAACTTAATAAGTAGTTACAAAAAAATTCTGAACAAGATAACTTTTGTGTTTTGATTTCAATTTAAAAATTTGATAAGCTTTGCCTATATATAAAAAGATTTTTCGTTTAAGATTCGCATTTTCCTTTCAAACCTAGTTTAATACTATTGTAATGTTGTTAATATTTTTTGTTGTTGGGTTAGCAGTTAGTACATCTGCTCATTATCATTCAGCAAGACATCGCGTTTTTGATGGGTCAAACGCAGTGCATAATCATAACTTGAAATTAGTACATGTTGTAAGTATGATGTTTATTTCTAATAAAAATTATGTTTATGTGAAAATAAAATCGCAACATTCTTAACTGTTCGGCTTGCGAGTTTAGCAAACGTTCTAATAAATTTAATTGTTTAATTTGGAAATTACTTAATTATAACTATCAATATTAATTATTACTTAATTATAACTTAATTATAACTTAATTATAACTTAATGATAACTATCTGTATAACTGCTGGTATAGGCATATTATAAAATACAAAACTGTTTTGTTTGTTTAAAAAGTTAAAACAAAATTATAATAAATAAATTCAAATAATTAACCTTTGTCATTCTTTTTTAGAAAATCTTAAAATGCTCTATCGTTAATTTACATTAATTATTAAAAGAACCAATAAATTAGTAAAATTCTCACTATATTTTCTGTTTGTTAATTAAAGATAAAAATGTTAATTTGAGTTAAACTGGAATATACACATAGTTGTGCATTACTGTAGTTTTCTGATGGAATTCTGTTTAAGTATCATAAATTTCATAGTGAGGTTAAAGCCCATTCGTTTACTAATTTTGCTACAAGAGATGAAAACACTGCTTTTTCGTGAGTGAAAATTTGTTCACGAGACTTGTGGGGCAATTTCATGAACGTGGTTGTTTTAAAAAGTTTTAAAAACTTTGTAAAATTATATGAAAATACCATAGCAACTACAATTTGTTAATAATTTTTTCAGAAGAGGAAAAAACCCATTTTCAAAGGGGATTAAGCCTGCTTTGAAAATAAACTTTTCTTCTGTTATATCATAGAAAATAAAAAATTTCAAATTGTTTTCATTGAGATGTTTATTTTCATCGGTATCAAGAGTAGATACTGTTTGTTTTCATGAACTTTAATTTCATAATTATGCGATTAAAATGTAAAATATACTAAAGAAGAGCCTTATCATATTTGAAATGAATTCTAAAACTTTTATTTAAACTAAAAATAAAACAGAACTGCCATAAGATAGATTTTCAATATACAAATTGTATATAAGCAATTTGTTATAGTTTTAATTTAATTGTGGTTTTAATTCGTGTCATTTTATTAAATATGTAGTTGAACTATTCAAAATACGAGTAAATTAAATTTAATTAATATATAATCGATCATAATCTTATAAACAAAATTCTTGTATAGAAACTATTGAGATTGTGGAAGATATTGAGGAAGATTCATGAAGTGAAACGGCTCTCCATCATAATTGACTAGTAGCCACCAAAATCAAGATAAATCAAGCAATCAATATTAAGAATATATTAATGGTTAAATTTTTTTGAGAAACCTTTGATTTATACGTTTTGAATAGATTTTTAAATAAAAATTAAAACGTAACATCACCTGAGCAAGAGATCAGTTTACCACTAGCAAGAGCAGTGAGATATCACTACCTAGCCAAGGTGATATCTCAGAGGTGCTGGCGAATGCGGATGAACTTTTTTTAGTCAACTGTAACATCCCCAATGTTAACTATGGAGTATTCCTTGGCCCTGCTATTGCTTGTTCGGAGAACTGATCCTTTATATAACTCTTTAATCATTTAGTAAGACATTGTGTCACATGATTGGGAAATATGACACCAGCTGGATTATTCGTAACCTCATTTTATTTTTGCGGCTGCTATTTTTTTACATCTTATTCGATTTTTATATGCTACATTTTATTATAGAATATTGGAACATATTATATCGTATTATAAGATATAGAATTATTGTTTAGTTATCCATTTTTTGAAAAAATTACGTACATCAACACTTCAGGACGCACGTTGTTGTGTGCGATAGGAGTTAAACGGTTTGTATGTGTTGATACATGTTTTAATTCTTATTACACAACACATTTTATTACAAAAAATAAAGAAAATATTAATATATTAAATAAGTAGATTATTGTTTACAGAACTGGTAGAAAATTCGCAATGCATTCAGTTCTAATAAATCATATAAAAGTAATACCAACTTTCATCATTATTTAACGTTACCGATTATTTGGTTTACAATATATCGCGAACATGCTCAATTTTTAATTGGGTCTTTTTGAAAAACCTAGAGACCTAAGCTATACTGTGAAATCTCGAAAAATCTCTACATATTATTTATGAAATATTTTACTTTTCTTTCAGCTTTTCCGCCATGGGGAGAGAACACCAGCTGATACATATCCAACAGATCCGTACATTAACGACACATTTGCACCATACGGTTGGGGACAATTGACAAACGTATGTTAACACTTATTTTTGTATATTAACATTTTTATTGAATTTATGCATTTCGGTTACAGCAAGGAAGGAAATATCTTTTTGACACAGGAAAATGGTTGCGAAAACGTTATAACTCGTTCTTAGGAAGAAATTTTTATCCAGAAATTGTTCATGCTCAAAGTACTGGTGTATCAAGAACAAAAATGTCGCTTTTATTGGCACTAGCAGGTTTATTCCCTCCATCAGGCACCCCGAATTCCTGGAATGATTACTTAAACTGGCAACCAATTCCTTACGATTATCAACCATTAGATGAAGACACAGTAAGATTTTGAGTTAACTAAATTGTATTTATATTTACTAAAAAATGTCTAAATACCATTAGCTATTACTTGTACGTACACCATGTGCAAGATATCATGAAGAATATGATCGCGTGTTTAGTGAAGAACCTGAAATTGTCCAACTTCAAAGAGACAATCGACAGTTATACGATGAATTGACCGAATTTACAGGAATGGAAATTCGTACACCAGAAGATATTCAATCATTATATTCAACTCTTAAAGCGGAAGAAGGTTATGGTTTACAATTACCGGAATGGACCAACAGATACTACCCCGATCGATTATTACCACTTGCAGAAAAAAGTTACATTTTCAATGTTTACAATGATGAATTAAAAAAATTAAAGGGCGGTCCATTTGTTGCTAAATTAATTGATGATTGGAATGGTATTAAATCAGGCACATTTTCACCAAAATCTCGTAAAATCTTCTTATATGCTGGTCATGATTCTTCAGTTGCTAATATACTTTCTGCATTTAACATTTGGCAACAACAATTTCCAGGATATGGTATAATGGGAGTTTTTGAATTATATGAAAATAAAAGAACAAAAGAATTATCAGTTAAATTCTTTTTAAGAACTGAAACAAAAACACAACTTCTAATCGTTCCTGGTTGTGATGCTTTATGTCCATTGGAAAAACTGAAACAACTCACAGCAAATGTTATTCCAGAAAAAGACGGAAGTGATTGTATATCGAATCAAGAAAATTACAGCTTACCTCCACTTAGGGGACCATAAGTTTAAAAATTGCGATTTCAATTTAAAAAAAATAATTAAAACAATAAAATGTTAGATTTAGTATTTTCAAACTTGCATTATTTTAATTATGTATTGTAATAATTTGGTCTAGTTACTTGAAGTCCGTTCGACAGAGAGGATGTTGATGCTTAGCTTGACTGCACAACAGCTCTGGAAACATTCTGCGTTCTAAATATATAGTGATATCCGCATCAAATACTTATAGTATAATCATCAAATTAATGGCTAACTGTTACAAAAGATTTTTCTTAGTTATGATTTTATTACAATAAAAGTACAAGAAAGATAATTTAACCGACAGTCACAAACTAAAAGTAACGATTGTAATACTGTTTTCAACAGTCTTAAATTCCAATTAACTCTGCGTCTCTTCCGGTAAACAAGCGTATGTATCAAATTTCATCAAAATTATCAGGAACTGATGTTATGGAAGTTTAAAATAAACAGGTACGCCGAGAGCCCCACCAGTTTGCCCAATATCGCACATAATTAAGCTTATCAGTTCCTTCTCAAATAAATCTCTATATTTTGCTAAAGTTTAATTAAAATTAGTTCATTAAAGAAAGCTGTAGTGTCCCAACCAGACATATATTTTGTTGCACGAACAGAAAAAGTAAAAATAACTTTTACCGGAAGTGATAAACTGGAAGCTGGGATGCAGAACTGTGCCAAATCATACTTCCCGATAAACATAATGTACCTGGTGCACGAGGGTATGCACATTTCGTGCACTTAATTTTGTACTAATTTATAAGTACTATTTAAATTTAGTTGAAGGTTAAAAATATTTGAGTGCTAACATCATGCATATTTGTTTTAGTTTAACATTTTTAAACCATGTAAACATGTATACAAAAACTGCATAGAACTTTCGGAAAGAAACCCCTTTACCCTACAAATCCCACAAACATTTTATCCATTTTGCGCCATTGATTTAATGATACAATTTAGATGAAAAAAATTAAAATCAAAATATTTAAAACATAATATTAATTTTCTATAATTTTCTTAATTTTATAAAAAAAATAAATTTAAATGCCAGTAAACCGACATAAAACAAGGTAAACAAAAAAATATTAGACAGTTATAATAATTTTTTTGAATCACTAAAATTAATTATTCAAAAGTGCCTATTTGATTTTTGTGTTTGATTTCATTACTTTCAATAAAATTCATCAATTCACTATTACCAAAGTCATATTATCTCATTAAAAGTTTAATTCATCCAGCCATTTTATAAAATTCTTCCATTTTTTATTAATTTTATTTTTTTGTTTATTATTATTATAATTAAATAAATTTCGTATTGCTTCGTTTTTTGTTATTAGTAAAACAAACGTCTGAAATGTGTGTGCATATATGTGCTAAGGCGTATTACGATATGTGCATGGTATGGTGCACATCATGCGCATGAATGTGTAATGCACAATTTTGTGCATTAATTTTGTACCACGGGAATTTTGTACCACGCAAAATTAATGCATATTTCATGCATTTTTTTCAAAATTATTTTGCGGGTTTTAAGCATATTTACAAATTAGTTTAATCAATCAATTATCAATCAAAATCAAGGGCTGATGTTACTGTAGTTTGAAATACCCCCAGCACTTATCCCAATATCGTCCAAAAACTAATGAGTTTTTTATCATTCAAACCACAACCTTTTGTCAAAGTGTCTTCACAAATTATTAATGAACAAGATTTTTAAAAACAAAGTGGAAAAAATCAGGAGTTATATGGCGGACTCCAAGCCACTTAGGTTGATGTGTTCCAAAAGCTGATCATTATCTTAACACCCTAATTAAAATCTTTTTTATAAATTTCATCATAATCACTTTATGATTGTCATAAAGTGATGAGTGTCATAATCACTTTATGATTTAATCAATCCCCAAAAAAGGCAACAAGTCTGACCCATCAAACTCATGCAAGTCTTGTATAGTTGACACATACGGTGACCTAATGAGAGGTTTAATCGAGTAGAAAGTTCGATTACCTGCCGCGATTCGAGTTTTTATATCTGTAAGTATGATGTTGGGTGAGTCAAGTTTTGATCCCAAATATTTAAATGATTCAACTCTCTCAATTCGTTCATCGTCACACATCAAATCTTTCTTCTCAGCCTCATTTGAATCATTCATATGTTTAATCTTATCGTAGTTAATTTGTACCAATACAATTTGTTCTAGCACCACTCTCAAGCAACTTGAAAGTCTGACTCATAACAGTTTCACTTCGTCCGAGGATGGCAACATCATCAACGTAAGCGATCATCCGTACTGAGTTTACTGACAAAACATTGTTGGTAGGGTAGGCAGTAGTTTCTCTTGACCACACACATATTTCAAGGTTAAATAAAATAGTATAGGAGAGATAGCATCACTTTGTCTTAAACCGGAGTCGACGTTAAAAAACGTTGATAATTTTTTCTCCATACTCGTACACAGCATTGAGAGTTTTTTAATTGTTATTTACCTGCAGGGATTCTCATTGATACTATCGCAGACCATAGAATCTCTCGTTCAAAACAATCGTAGTTCTGCCTGAAATCAATGAAGAATAGGTAAACAGGTATGTTGAACTCTCGACACTTTTCTAAAACCATCCCTATAAAGAAAAGTGCATCGGGGTATCTTGGCCTTGCCGGAAACACACTGATATTCCCAAAACAGTTGTTCAGCCAAAGGATCTATTTTGGCTAGCAAATTGTATGAAAAAATCTAATATGCTGTGCAGAGGAGAGCAATTACCCTGTAGTTTGATATCTCGCTTCAGTTGCTTTATTGCGTTAAGTGGCTTATTTTTATAATGCCTTATTTTATCATTATTGTAGAATACTCGAATTAAGTATATATTATCCTGAAAATGCTGAAGAAAATGATCTTTCTGATTCTCACTTACATTAGTGCGGCTTCTTAGTTAACTATAAACGATATTTTAATATTTTCTATCAGTTTTTCTGCCTCAAAATAAATCGCTTATAGGGGTGCCAATTCAAATCTTTTTTAGATTTCTTTACCGAATTAATTAGAAATTGTTGTGAGTAATTAAACTCAAGTAACTTAGGATATTCAAACCTTCTATCAGTGCTGTGATTAGACTGTGCGAATTACTAAAAATATTTGTTTTGAAACCGGTTTTAATTGGGACAAACCGGTTTTTGCAAATGCACATTTTTGTCCGGTTCTATCGAAAATTAGTTTTATTGAAATCGGTTTTGCAAGCCCTACTTCCAATGTTCACACCTCTAAGGGAGCGCACATCAAGAACGCTCGAAAAGCAACGTGCTGTTACTAGTATGTGGTCAATTTAATTTCGAGCTTTTCCATTCACCCAAGTCTGTTTATGAATTCGTCGATGCGGAAAGAAAGTACTAACAATTCTCAAATTATTTGATAATGCAAAGTGGATGCACGGCAATAAGAGAAATATTGTTGTATGTACCGTGTACCCGTAGGTAGCAGATCCTTTAATTGACCGGGATACCGTCATCACCGATTCCGATACCGATTCTTGTATTCGTGCACCAATGTGAAAGCCAGAATTCAATTCTCTTCGAGAAGGATGACCACTATATTATAGACTGACTATCTAAAACTTAATTTCTGATTATTGGTTGTCTAATTTCTTGCAGAGCAATGATCCTATACCTCTCAGCCTCTGTTACTAGACTTATTAGAGTTTCAGATGCGCTCAGGACGCACACATTCTGATTCGGTAGTCAAGTCATTTTTCACGTTCAGGTAAAATTCTATTTTGAAGTACGGGTCTGTTAATCTCTTTCTGATTTCTAATTTTAACGAAGTTTTTTCCGCTTGATCCAAGACATACGCCAGCCTCAAGCCGCCCCTAACATGAAGAACAGATGCTTGAGCCACATTAGTTTTAAAACGCCAATCTGCCGTGATGTAACATGACTGACTAAACAGTTTTAATTCTGGTTCCGATACACCAGCCTTATTCTGTCAGCATTGCTTAGGTAGCACGGCGCGGATGTCGAATTTCCGATTTCGTTGCCCGAAAGATCACTATCATTATTTTTCGGTAGTACTTATATGCACAACTTCTAAGAATTATAAGTATTTGGTTGCTCATATTGAATATAGAATACAAAAAAACTGTTAAACTGTTATTAAACTTCAACTTCGAACGTAATTTACTGACTATATAAAGTCAACGTTCGACATACAAAGCATATCAAGATCTTGAAAAACTTATACTATTATGATCATTTTTATGATCTTGCATCTGGTTGTGAATAAATTTAAAAAACATTTTGAATAATTGATTGAATCAAAACATTTATGAATTAAGATTGGTGATGATAAATATTAGGTTGTTTTAGCATAAACAAAAGTTTTGTATACATCAATAGCTTTTTGTGAACCGTATTAATAAACTTTTTTTAACCCTTGTATAACCTACGCTATTTTGCTTTATATTTTGTTAAATATTGAACCTAAAATTGTTTTGTAATAAATCAAAAGGTTTAATGAGAGAATTCAAAATATGTTTTCGAATTTAAACAACTGTGAGATGTAAAATTAAATAAGAAATTTAAATATTACGAAAAGTAAGTGCTCATTGAAATAACACCACTCGGTTGAGTGTAAAATGTTTTTT
>OY856186.1:435356664-435376664 GCA_963693315.1 Diogma glabrata | reverse complement strand
CGGGATGCCCATTTCACAAAGTGTCTTCCATATCGCGCTCCTATTGATTGAGTCGAAGGCGCGTTCGAAGTCCACGAAGAGGAGATACAATGGTGAATTCCATTCATTTGATTGCTCAATGATGATACGGATTGTGTTGATATGATCGGTACAGCTTCTTCCTGGCCTAAAGCCGGCTTGTTCATTTCTTAGTTTCATGTTAATTGATGGAGATATTCTTTCGAGAATGATCATTGCTAGTATTTTCATTATTGTGTTGAGCAGAGATATGCCTCTCCAATTTTTGCATTCTCTTAGATCACCTTTCTTTGGGATTGTTATGGTTAAACCTTCTTTCCATTTGGTTGGTATTTTACCTTCGTTCCATACATCAGCTAATAGTGGTGTTAGAGCTTCTGCTGTTGTGTTTACATCTGCTTTGAGTAGTTCTGCTGATATATTATCTGTACCAGCAGATTTGTTGTTCTTGAGTTTCTGTATGGCATCTCTAACTTCCCGTTCCGTTGGTGGATGGGTGCTGATAGTTTCGTTATAGTTGTCATCCGGAGACTGCAAGTTATTTTCTTGTTGGTGGCAGTTGTCTTCGAAGTATTCTTTCCATCTATTTAGCTGTTGTTCATGAGTTGTGAGGGTTTGACCAGATTCATCCTTTATTGGTGGAGTGTTTGTATATTTGTTGGTGACCTTTCTCACGCATTTGTGTAGTGTGCGCATATTTCTATTAGCTGCTGCTGTTTCCGCAGTCTTGAGAATGCTTTCTGTATATCTTCTGCGATCATTCCTTGCCATCTTTTTAACTTGTTTTGCTGTGCTTTCATATTTGTTGCGGATCTCGGTTGTGTTCTGGTGACACAACTGCAACTTGAGCTGTCGACGCTCTTCAATTTTCTTCCATGTATCATCGCTAATCCATGGCTTCCGTGATTTGTCTTGGTATCCAAGCACATCTGTAGCAGTTTTGACGTAAGCTTCTTTAACTTGTTCCCATTTTTCATCAGTGCTGGTGGTTTCGTTGTTTGGTAGATTGAGCTGGAGCGATTCTTTGAAGATGTTATTTGTATTTTTGTCGCTCAATCTACTGATGTTAAATTTCCTCTGACATGACTTGTTGTTTTGTTTTACAGCGGCTGGTTTAATTTTGAATGTTGCAATTACCAGTTGATGGTCGCTGTGTATATCTGCTCCTCGCTTTGCTCTGACGTCTTGTAGTGAGGATAGAAACTTCTTATTCACCAGTACGTGATCAATTTGATTCTTGGTTCTTCCATTTGGTGATGTCCAAGTGTATTTGTGTATGTTCTTGTGTGGGAACTTGCTGCCTCCTATGAATAGTTGATTTGTGACACAACAATCGATGAGCCTTTCTCCATTATTGTTACGTGTTGATTCTAGTGCATGTTTGCCCATGACTGATTCCATTCCGGTGTTGTCGGTTCCAATTTTGGCATTGAAATCCCCTTGTATTATTTTGATGTCATTTCGGTGTGCACTAGCCAGTGTTGCTTGTAGCTGTTCGTAGAATTCATCTTTTGTCGCATCATCAGCTTCTTCGGTGGGTGCATAGCACTGTATGATCGTTGTGTTTCTAATTTTCGATTGGAATCTTGCTGTTATTATTCTGCTACTGATTGGTTTCCATTCGAGAAGTGCTTTCTTTGCGTTAGGTGTTGTTAATATTGCTACGCCTTGTTCATGTGTGTTGGATTTACCAGAGAACATCATATAGTTTCCTTCACTTGTTGTTAACTCTCCGCTGTTTTTCCATCTTACTTCACTGAGTCCTAGTATCTCGATGTTATATTCTTTCATTACTTTCTCAACTTGTGCTAACCGCGATGTTTCTATCAGAGTTCTGACATTCCAGTTTCCTACTCGTGTCCGGGTACGATAGCTAAGGGTCTATATTTTATTATTCCGGTTTGTTTTGCTTTGTTTATTTCTAGTATGCGTTTCTTTAATCATTTGAATTTCGGATTCACCTTTCGGATTAACGGGTGATTGGGCCATCGAATCCTAGCCAGTTTCCAGGGCTGCTGGATAAGGTATACTGGCATACCGTGGGCGAGATATTCCTGCTTCAATGTGATTCAATCATATTTCCATATTTTTTCTGGTGAAGTTCCCAAGCGGTCACCCGTTTAAGTTCGCACCCTTCCCAGTGTTGCTTAACTTCCTTGTAAGTGATGTTGTTGACTTATCCACTTCTCCATCTCGCCCACATATGTATATATACATATATATATATATATATATATATATATATATATATATATATATATATATATATATATATATATATATATATATATATATATATATATATATATATATATATATATATATATATATATATATATATATATATATATATATATATATATATATATATATATATATATATATATATATATATATATATATATATATATATATATATATATATATATATACTTGTTAGAACAAAACTTTCATTCATCGGCAAACTGCTGTAAAATTTAACTTTACTGCCACAAGGTAGGTAGGTTCACTCGTTGTCGATTGAAATCAAGAAAGCCTCCACATAAAACTGCCAGCAACCTGCTGGCAACTAATTTTAATATCTTGGATGCCTGGGACACCTCCTGGCATCATTACAACACAACTGGCCTTTCTATTACTAACCCGACTTCTACCCAACCTGGTTTCGATTTGCCACGTCATATCTGGACTACATTAAACCGAATAAGAACGAATCATGGACGTTGTGCTGATTCTTTCTACAAGTGGGGCATTTCAGAGTCCCTTGAGTGTGACTGCGGCGCCCCACAACAAACGATAAAACACATTGCAACTGTGTGTCCAATTCAACGTTACAATGGCAACATCTCAGACATCCATTTGGCAACTCCCGATGTAGTAGCATGGATAGACTCGCTCGATGTAAACATCTAATGTTCAAATGTACTGTCCAATGTTCAAATATTTTATTTTTTGCTTCTTTACTAAAAGACGCGCAATCAAATCGATTGTAAGTTCATTTAATGTGTATCCATGTTTTGTTTTAGGTAGATTTCATAAAAGAGTCTACCTATTTTTAAGTTTAAGTTTTAATGTGTCACAAAAAAAACCATACGCTAAATAAATAACTGCCACAAGGCTAAGGTTAAGGACTAAGGTCTTACTTTTTTGACATACAATCTAAGCTACTCTAAAGCCTTTTTCTCATTTTTTACGATGGTAGTAAAGTAACTTTTATATTTTTAGGGCGGCAGTAAAGCAACTTTCATATTTTTACGGCGACAGTAAGGTATCGCCATTTGATTTTCATATTTTTACGGCGACAGTTACATACTATTTTGAAAAAAATTTGATGTATTAAAATTTATTTAATTATATTATTATTTTTTATTTATTTATATATTTTCATACATATTTATAAAAAGTTAAACGTTTGCTGGAAAAATAGTGTATATAATTCGGAGCTAAAGTGACTTTCTGTGTTTCGTCTATAATTGTCGGCCTCCCAAACGACGGTCGCCAAATTATAGAATCAACACAAAAAGTAGCACTTTAGCTCCTAATTAATTAATATACTATTTTTTTTAAACATAACGCTAAAAATTAAAATTATTCTCTTATAGTTAGTATATTTGCTCATATTCTGAATCAGTGGTCATAGTTGGGTTAAACTGAAAATTAACAATTTTAATTAAGTTAGTCGTTCAAATTAAAAAAAACAAATTACAGTTTACATTATTATCTTTAAAATCTTTCAACGTGTATGATAATCAAAATCGGTCCTTTTCGTTACTTTTGTTTTTATGAGTCTTTTCACCTTAAGCGAGAAAAACTTTTGAGTTTTAATTAACTAATTGATTTGGACCTATATATATATATATATATAAAACGTTACGGTTTAGAGTTTTTAGTCTAGTTTAATATTCTTCTTTGATATGTTGATTCTTTGTATAATCTCACTTATAGTTTGCGTATCAGCTGGTGATGGTTATGATTCGAAAGAAAGTCCATATGATGTATCAAATGCCGAGCCTAACCATAACTTGAAATTAGTACATGTTGTGAGTATATATTATTTTTGATAAAATTAAATATTGATTAATTTGAAAGTGATTTTTTATAATGGTTTGTTTGCAAGTGTAACAAGATACCTTTAGACCCAAGTGTTACCAAGTGTTACTTTATTATTGTGATTTGCGTCCTTAAAGTGTCACTTTTTAACTATTTATTTTGTTGTCATCGTTGCGTCCAAAAAAGTAAAAACATTTCTATTTGCTTAAATTCTATGAAAAATAGAATTTTTTATCAAAGCAACCCTTAAATTCAAAATTTCATTATTCAATTAAAATTGTTGTTATCATTTGTCGTCATAGTTATACAATAATTTGGAAAAAATAACAAACATTTTGTCAAAGGTTACTTGTTCAACATATTTTTATTTCAAGATTTATGCAAATTTATAATTTTTATTTAGAATATTCAATTTCTTTTAAAATATTTTGCTTGCGGCGAATAAAAAATAGTATATGATGCACGGAAGTACGATATTTTGACCTTACTGTGGGTGCAAATCTCGGCTAGCGCCTCGATTTGCAAACTCCACATCCATCCAAAATCTTAAGCTTTACGTCCTAGCATCATAATGTACTATTATTTTCTTCTGTCCGTAAAATAAATACGAAAATAGGTTAAATTTTTCGTACAACTTTGTATGTGAAATTTCGGAAATTTTTATGTTTCTTTTTAGAGCGACTTAAGAATAATATTTTATATATTACGCTTAATATATAGTCAATAATATTTTATTAGCAAATTAAAATTGTTCAATTGTGATAAAATGAGAAATTTCATAGATAAGTTTTAAAATTATTCAAATTGTGTTTTGTATGGTATTCCATATAAAATTTTTGTGATTTTTTCTCTTATCCCCCATTTGCAGCGCCATCGCGGTAAACACCGAAATAGAAAAATCGCTCTATAGACCACGAACTTTGTCAATATGGAGCTGGGTTTTAACATGCGAACTGTGAGTGGATGGTGTTTAAAAAAAATAATAAAAACAATTGATATTGTTATATCGTCTTCAAAAAAATGCACATGAAAAAATTTTTGGAGGAGCAAATGAAACAAATGAAATAAGAAACTTTATGTGTGCGTGACAAAAATCTCGCATATGAAATTTAGTCCACAGTCCGCATGTTAAAACCCAGCTTGCATAGTTGAAGAATAAAACATAGCTGACTTAGCTTAGCTCAATTGTATAGTATCCATTTGATTACTTTATTATATACAAAAAATATAGTTCACATAGTTGAGTTAGTTTAGCTCCAGTGTATAGAGCGGGTCATAACTTTAAATAGTTAGAAAATAAAACTATTCTATAGACTCTAGTATATGTTGGCTTAAGAATGATTAAATAAATAAATAAGATTGATTTTATTCTTAGTTACATTTGCTTTTGTGAGTGAACGTAAGTTTTATTTTGTTATATATTAATCAGCTAGGAAAAAAATCTTGATCTCATTTTTCAAACCATTGAACTCTCTTTGGCTATTATTTACGCAGCTCATCATTAATACCAGTTTTATAAATAATTTTTATTTATTTCAGGTTTTCCGTCATGGGGCAAGAACAACTACAGGTTATTACCCAAATGATCCTTATTTAAACTTCACGTTTCCTCCATATGGACTGGGAGAATTAACAAACGTCTGTAAACGATATTTTCTCGCGTTATAGCTCATTTTAATTTATTATTTTTATTATAGGAAGGAAAAAGAGGAGAATATAAGTTGGGCAAATGGCTGAGAAAACGTTATAACTCTTTCTTGGGAAAAGTTTATTACCCAGACCTTATCTATGCTTATGCAACTGCGTATTCACGAGCAAAAATGTCACTTTTATTAGCATTAGCCGGGTTGTTTCCTCCAGAAGGCACACCAAACTCTTGGAATAAGAAGTTAAACTGGCAGCCAATTCCCTACGAATCAAATCCATTGTCGGAAGATAACGTAAGTTTTATTTTTCTAGACTATAATTTCTATTTAACATAAAATACTTATCGTTTCTAGCTTTTTTTATATGTTGCTACATGTCCAAGATATGATCAAGAGCTTGAACGTGTTTTAAGTGAAGATCCTTATTTTGTAAAACTTCAAAGAGAAAATCAAGCGTTTTACGATGAACTAACCGAGCTTACCGGTGAAGAAATTCGCACCCCAACAGACGTCTTATTATTACATTCCATTCTTAAATCAGAAAAAGAATATGGTCTAAAACTTCCAGCATGGACTAAACCATACTATCCTGATCGTTTGTTATCACTGGCTAACAAAGGTTGGATACTTTTATTCTACAATACTGAAATGAAAAAATTGAAAGGTGGATCATTTCTTTCACAATTATTGAATGATTGGAAAAACGTCAGGAGCGGAACCTTTACACCAAAAACACGTAAAATTTTGTTATTTTCTAGTCATGATTATTCAGTCGTAGCTATTCTTTCTGCATTTAAACTTTGGAAAGAACAATACCCAGACTATGGTGTGAGAGCAATGTTTGAGTTATATGAACATAAGAAAACAAAAGAACTATCAGTTAAATTCATATTAAGAAACAGCAATAAAACAGAATTGTTAATCGTACCTGGTTGTGAAGCTTTATGTCCATTGGAGAAATTAATAAGACTGACGGCAAGTGTTATTCCAGCAACAGATGGAAGCGATTGTGATGCAATTTGAGGCAATTTTATTTACCTCCTTCTCAAGCCTTATTGAAAAGAAAATACGATGGATCTAGTTAATGACAATCAATATTTATAAAGTTGTGTTAAGACTAACTTAATTATTAAAGTAGGAAATATTTTTTAAGTTGAATTGTTTTATTTATGGAGATTTATGACTTGTTTAAAAAATTGTTGTATTATATAGTTTGGAGTAATCATGATCATGAAAAATATATTTTGAGTCAACGTCATTAAAACACTCTTTCTAGCGGTTTTTCAGATTTGCTTTATTTATTTCAATTTAATTATTATTAAATACAACCACAGCAGTAAATTTATATATGGTTTACAAGTAACGGAACAATCAATTTGAATTATAAATTTACATGTCATAAACAACTAAAGTACTAGAACAAAAAATTTCAAACGAAACAAAACACAAAAAAAAACGATAAACACTCAACAGTCTTGACGTAGCAATTAATTGGTTACTACAAAATATTGTCCAAGTCAATTAATTCTAGTTTCAGTTTTGACCACCCTGCTTAAACTATCCTATTGAAAAACAATTTGTATAATGGGAAAATTGCATCGGAAATTTCTTATAAAATCCTATTAAACAATTTTTTTCCTTTTGAAATCGATTGAATCCTATTCAATTGTCCTATAGAAATACATTGAATCCTTTTAACAGAAATGAAAACAGTTTTGTAGGATTATAAATTCTTCAATGGGATTGACTATATTTAATTGAATTTTCTGCGACCGTCAAATTTCCTACTCGAATTTATACTAGAATGAACACATTTTAAAGGGAATTTTGTAGTCTTAAAATTTCATATGGAATACAATGGAATTCTTTTCGATTCTTAAATGGGATTGACTATATTTTAATGGGAATTTCTAAGATCTTCAAATTTCCTATTAAATAATAATGAATTAAAATAAAATAGAAAATAACAATGGAAAAAATTCAAACATATAGAACATTAAAATTACTATAATAGCTTTTCCGCCAAGAAGCGATAACTAAACTAAAACATACATAAAACGATTTGAACTATATATTTTTAAAATTGATAATTGTATTATCATCCGTTAGTATTATCATAATACTCTAGTGAATTTTAGCCAGACAAACCAGACATAAGAAAAATTTCAAAGTCGTATTTTCCTGTATAGGAATTATCGATTTACTATTGAAACTATCTCAATGTCATCTATTAAACTGTAAAAAAATCCTATTAAAACTACTGCAGTGGAATTATTATTTTAAAGTCGTATTTTCCTTTAGAAATTTTACACTTCCTATTGAAACTATCTCAATGTCTTCCAATAAAACTATATAGAATCCTATTGAAAGATAATGTCGTGAAATCATAATTTTAAAGTTATATGTTCCTGTAGAAATTATATATATAATAATGCTTTATTTTACTTCGTTTTTTTTACAGCTAGATAATTTTACAAAAAATTTGATATACATTGCAAATTTATAGGATATTTTTTTCTTAACAATAAATGACAATGGTATTTTGCCGTCTGCCAGATTGATAATAATATCTTTCTTGTCTTAATTGGTTGTGATTGCAGTTTAAGTTTTAACTTAACGTAGAAGTACCTTGATATATGCTATCTTAAATAAAATACAAAAATACTGAAGATCTTATACGGTACTCAAATCTTTTTTAAACAAATTTAGGGAGAGAAAAAAAAATAGCGATTAACATTTAACATTTATAAAATTTCTAAAAGTAGTAAAATATCAATTAATTAAACATATCAAATGTTATCTTATCTCTTATATTCTATTACATAACTACATATTGATAAAACTAAAAGACTTTTTATCTTGACTGACTCTTATTTCTAATAAATAACTCTAAACTCTAACTCTTATTTCTACACATATTTCCATTTTGAAAGCCTGATACTTATTAATAGCATGTTTAATATTCCTTTGATTAGAGAAACATAAAGAACAAAAATAGTAATACTGCAACAGGCTATTATGTGTTAGCAGTTGTATTCATTAACGAGAGTCCGACGGTATTTCCAAGCGTATGTAATGTATTGGTAAAGTTTAGGAAAGTCTTTTCCATTCAAATAGTTAACGAATTCTGAATTGGTAAGACTAAGTTTGTTAAAAAACTGCTTTCGCTGACATTTGAATATTGGACACTCCGCAATAAAGTGGAAAGTATCTTCAATTTGATTTAAATTGCACAATGAGCACAAAGTATTGCTATTATTCTTCCATGCACGACCATTTAAATCCAGTAGTTCTCCTCTGGCTTTAAATATCGTTGCAATCATTTTGGTACTATAACCATCATTGAAATAGTGGTCAATGGTACCCGGGTACTCTAACTTACAATACTGATGATGATGTATCGAGCTACGAGCCATAAAAATGCATTGAGACTTGTATTGATCTTTCAGATTTTCTAGCATTTGATACCCAGCTTGCTTCCATAAACTGACACTAAATTCATTTAAATTTATTTGTACGTTACATTTAGATGCAAGGGTTTCCCATTCCAATGTCCACGATATTTTCTTTCTAATTATTTCTTTAGCAAGATATGCTGGTAGCCTAAAGTCTTCGAATTTTAGAATTTTGATAATATAGTCAAAGTGCATTTTCAAAGTAAAAAAATATATTTTAAGCAGCCCGAATTCAATAGCCAACATATAAGTAGGAGTGTTAAAAGGTAAGCCTAGCAGTTTTTTAACAAAAAATTTTTGTATTTTTCCCACTTCTTCATATTCACTATAGCCCCACACCTGCGCCCCGTAACAGTAGAAATTATAGAAAGTAGAAAGTAGAAATTGTAGAAATTATACGCTTCCCATTGAAAATATCTTCCTCTAAAACTTTACAGAATCCCATCGAAGAATAATGTAGGGGAATAAGAATTTCAGTCGTATTTTCCTTTAGAAATTATACACTTCCTATTGAAACTATCTCAATGTCTTTCTATAAAACTATTAATCCTGTTGGGAAATCTCGTCGTAAGAAAACAATTTTCTAAGTTTTATTTTCCGTTACAAATTATCCATTTCCCGTTGAAACTGTTTCTATGTCTTCCTTTAAAGCTATAAAGGATACTATTAAGGAACCTTGTCATAAGAACAAAGTTTTCTAAGTTTTATTCTCCTTTTCAATTATACGTTCATTCCTATAAAAATATTTTAATAGCAACAGTCTGATATTTAAAGGATTATGAGTATAATTCCATTTTCCCATTGAATATGAGCTCTCTTCGTCTTTCCTACCCAATATTTTATGAAGTAAAGAATTTCTCGATTGATCCCATTAAAATCGTCCTTTTCCTAGCCAGTTTTCATTAACATTGTATAGGATTGTCTAATGGGACAGTTTAAGCAGGGTATAGAGTGACTTTACTGTTCCAGCATTTGTCGCGGGAACAAAAGTTTTATATGGAATTCCATACAAAACACAATTTGAATGATTTTAAAAGTTATCAGTTGTAATTTCCCAAGGACGGTGATAATTCCAAATAATTTTTTGCCAAAACTTTCGAAAGCAAGTATAATACCACTTGCTTGAGGAATTTTTCAAAAAATTATGAGAATTTATCAACGAACGAGGGGAATTCGTTTAGACAATTTTTTGCAATTTTTCATTTCTTTATATATTTTTTATGAATTATTTGTTGGCCTACTTTAATATCAGTTAATTATTTCAAAATTAAACTGATAATTTTTAATATCCCAGTAGGCCAGACGTATATATATTTGTTATTAGTACAATTCAAATGTTATTGGTGAAATTGAATGATGTCATTACATTTTAGAGAACTGCATTGGTTTATATTAAAATAAAACTAAGGCAAAACATTTTCAATTAATTCAGTAAATTATTTGTGATATAACATCACTCCGATGGAAAATCTCCCATCAAGAATATAAGAACTGAATCTAAAAAATTATGGTGCAAATTATGAGTCGACAGCAAATTGGACTTTTGGACTCTGTCGACAGCAAATTGGACTTTTTGTGGATTGAATTTTATCCCTACATTTCTGGCCTTTTGCACTACCCTTAATAAATTTTCGTCATGTTCAGCTCTTGTTCTACCATAAATTAACAGGTCATCTATATATACAACTACCCCTGGTATGTTTCCAATCATTTTTGAATTAAATCTTTGGAAAACTTCCAAATAGTGTTGAAAAGGTACAAATCTTACTTGAATAATCATCAAGCTCAATTTGCCAAAATCCATCTTTTATATCTAACACCGTGAAATATTTTTGCTCATAAAGTTTTGATTTAATGTCGCTGAGAGTAGGGATTTGACAAAAATCCGGAAGTAAACATTTGTTTATTTCTTGTGGGTCAAGACAAATTCTTATCTTTTTATTAGGCTTCTATACTATGACAAGTTTACTAACTCAGTTGGAGTTTCAACTTTTTCGATTATGTTTGCTAAGCACATTTCATCAAGTTTATTTCTTACGGTGTGTTTCAACGCTAATGGAATTCGGTTTGGAGATTTAACTACGGGCCCAGCATTTTCTTTTAATTTAAAACTATATTTTTCGGGAAATTTTCCAATACCACTAAATAAATCACTATTATTTTCCACAAATTTCGCTCCATTTAATTCTAAAGCAAACACTTTACGCTTAATCAAACCTAGATTTAAACATAAAGTCAGTCCCAAAATCGGTTTTGATTTAGTGTTTACGATTAAACATTTTTCCAAGTAATACTTTTTTCTAAATTCAACCAACAATCCTACTTGCCCTTCAGTTTTGGCCTTAAATCACCCATACGTCTTCAGATTTGAATTATTTGGCATTATTTGTTTAGTGTTAAATGCCTTCATTTACTTAAAAATATTTAACGGTATTATATTTACGTCAGCACCCGAATCCAATTTAAAATCAATATTATGACCTTCAGTAATTAAAGTTTCATGCCAACCATCACATTTTATCTCATCTGCCTTGTCATCCAAACTAGAAAGAGAAATAGAATTAAGGTAATATTCATAATCATTATATAAATTATTTTCATCAACAATATCATTAACATTAACATTATCATTCTCTACAATTTCTTTTACGTGTATATTGTTTAAGTTTCCGGTAAAATTACTGTACACCGTTGCAAAATGTCCACGTTTTCCACAGTTAATGCAAAGCTTTCTAAATGCAGGACATCTGTTAGGTTGATGGAAATAGTTGCAAAAGCGACATCTTTTTTTTTTGACTGTTTTTTTTTAAATTATCTGAACTACGTTGTGGATAAACGTTTCTTTTTAATGCACAAACACTCAAAAACTAATCAGTTCCTTGCCATACATATTTGCATCTTTTTTCAAAGTGTCATTAAAATTCATTCACGAAAGAATGTGGTATGCTTCCAACAAACATTGATAAAATAGTGACACAATAAATAGGTGCTCGGGAGGCTCCCACCACTTATCCCAATACTGTCCAAAAACTAATCAGTTCTTTGTCATTTAAGTCTCAATCTTTTTTCAAAGCTTCATTGATTAATGAATGAAGTGTGTATGCTCCCAAGAAACTTTAAAAACAAAGTGTGAAAAGTCAACAGTTGTATGGTAGACCCCCCGCCACTTTGATCAATGTGTTCCAAAAGATGATTATAATCTTCTCAAGCTGATTGAAACCTGTTTTATCATAATCACTTCATTATTGCAGGCTGTAGTATGCCTAAAGACACTGAAAAACTTCAAAAAATTACAAAAAAAATTTTTGGCGGAAGTAAAAAACTGGCAGTTGATATGCAGAACTGTTGTGAACCGTACTAAATGCTTATGTACCAAGTTTCATCCAATTAGATTATCAGGTACAGATGTTATTTAGCTTTCAAAAAAACAGTTGTATGGGACACCCCCACCACTTTGTTCACTATCGCTCAAAAACAGTTCCTTGCCACACGTCATATTTGCATCTTTTTCTAAAGTGTCATCAAAATTCATTCACGAACGAATCTAGTACGCTCCCAACAAACATAAAAAACATGGTGGAAAAAACCACCTGTTGTATGGTGGACCCCCTCAACCCTTTATCCAATGTACTCCAAAAGCTGATAAAATCTTTCTCAAGTTACTTGAAAGCTTTACCATCGTTTCATGAAAATCGATCGTTAATTGTAGGCAGTAGGGATAAACACCTGAAAAAAAACTTTTTAACCGGAAGTGTCAAGCAGTGTTGGTATGCAAAAATATTGGAAACAGTACTAAAACCTCATATACCAAGTTTCCATAAGATCGAAAACCGGGATTAGAAGTTATTCAAGATTTAAACTTAGAGGTGTTCGGGGGACCTCCCGCCATTTTGCCATTTTATCCAAATTTAAGCTTTCTGCATAGGATCGTGATGAAACTTTGGCAAATGATACAGGTTCACTTGAAAATGGTAGATCTGGATTCATTTCAAATTTGGACAAAATGGCGAGGGGTCTTCCGAACACCTTTAAGTTTAAATCTTGAATAACTTCTAATCCCGGCTTATGATCTAATGAAACTTGGTAAAGAAGGTTTTAGTACTGTTTCCAATATTTCTGCATACCAACTTCCGGTTTGTCACTTCCGGTTAAAAAGTTTTTTTCAAGTGTTTATCAATACTAGGGCTGGGCGATATTTAAAAAATTATGGATAATATCGATATAAAAAAATATCGGTAAAACCGATATATCGATAATAACGATAATATCGATAGATCGATATATTGATAATATCGATATATCGATGTATCGATAGTATCGATATATCTATATATCGATAATATCGATAAATCGATTTATAGATAATATCGAGATAATACTAAATCGATATTTCGATATTGTATGTATATCATATATTATCATGCCAATATCGTTATTCGTTAGATCGATAACTACCGATATAAATATCGATGTAATAAATAATTACGGTACAATTAAATAAATATTTATAAATTTTGTACATTTGTTACAAAAACTAGTGCGAATGCGTTTTCCAAACGCAAGGGATTGCAGCTCTTGTTTGGAAAACGCATTCGCACTAGTATAATAAAATCTACTATTGAATTGTATTATGTCCTTTTCTTTTTACGTGGTTTTGTTAATTTTTAATGAATGTATTTTCGATATTGACATAAATAACTGCTTTGAAAAAATTTTAATTTGAACAACTATTTTAATCGAAGCAAACAGTACTTACTATGTAATAATAATATTGATATAATGGAGGGCATTATGTAACGCAAAATGCTTTAAATAAAGTATATATAGCAAAAATATCGATATAAAAAAATATTTATAAAACCGATATATCCATATATCAAAATATTAATATATCGATATATCGATATATCGAAATTATCGATGACATCGATAATATCGATGACATCGATAATATCGAAAATATCGATAATATCGAAAATATCGATAATATCGATAATATCGATATATCGATATATCCAAATATATCGATATATCGATATATCAAAATATCGATAATATCGATAATATCGATTATATGGATCATATCGATAATATCGATAAAATCGATATATAGATATATCGATAATATCGATATATCGGTATATCGATACTATCGATACATCGATATTATCAAATTATTGATATTATCGATATATATATCGATAATTATCATTCCGATATCGATATTCGCTATATCGATAATTATTTATTATTATTATTATTTATTTATTATTTATTTATTATTTATTTATTATTTATTTATTATTTATTATACCGGCCCTAATCAATACTGTAGACTACAATTAACGATCGTTTGTCATGAAACGTTGGTAAAAGCTTTCAAGTAACTTGAGAAAGATTTTATCAGCTTTTGAAGTACATTGGATAAAGGGTTGGGGCGTCCACCATACAACAGGTGGTTTTTTCCACCATGTTTTTTATGTTTGTTTGGAGCATACTAGATTCGTTCGTGAACGAATTTTGATGACACTTTGGAAAAAGATGCAAATTTGTATTGCAAGGAACTGATTAGTTTTTGAGCGATAGTGAACAAAGTGGTGGGTGTGTCCCATACACCTGTTTTTTTGAAAGCTAAATAACATCTGTACCTGATAATCAAATTGGATGAAACTTGGTACATAAGCATTTAGTACGGTTCACAACAGTTCTGTTTCCCAACTTCCGGTTTTTCACTTCCGGTAAACATTTTTTTTTGTACTTTTTTGAAGTTTTTTCAGTGTCTTTATGCACACTACACCCTACAATAATGAAGTGATTATGATGAAACTTATGGAGAAGTTTTCAATTAGTGTGAGAAGATAATTATCAACTTCTGGAATATTTTGAATAAAGTGGCGGGTGGTCTACCATACAAATGCTGACTTTTTACACTATGTTTTTAAATTTTGTTGGGAGCATACACATTACGCACTTTATACATTAATCAATTTTAATTCCATTTTGAAAAAAGATTGAGACTTTCAAGACAAAGAACTGATTGGTTTTTGGACAATATTGGGATAAGTGGTGGACCTCCCGAACACCTGTTTTTTGTTTTAGTGTTTGTTGGCACCATACAACATTCGTTCGTGAATGAATTTTGATGACACTTTGGAAAAAGATTCAAATATGTATGGCAAGGAACTGATTATTTTTTAGCGATAGCCGAGCTCCTGTTTTTTTGGAAGCTTAAAAACATCTGTACCTGATAATCGAATTGGATGAAACTTGGTACATAAATATTTAGTACGGTCACAACAGTTCTGCATCCCAACTGCCGGTTTGTCACTTCCGGTAAAAATTTTTTCTAATTTTTCTCGTACAACAGAATTTATTGTTGTTGGGATTCTACTGCTCTCTTTAATATTTTTTTAATTAGAGCTACGCGAAATCTACAACATTAGTTAGCTTTTAATTAAAGTATTTGATGGATATTAGCTCATTATATATCCAGAACAATACGTTTCCAGAGTTGTGGTGAAGTCAGCCTATGCATCAGCGTCGCAATATTTTTTTCTGTGTTTGATTTAAAAACTTCCTCCGGTAAAACATTGCTATCTTGGTTTATTTCCTTTATTCATTTCCTGCAGCAAAACAATTTAAAAAACCATGTCAGCGAGTTTTAAACCATTTTAAAATTTTTAATTTTTACAGTTCTCATGGTTCTTCGATAGCGAATAAATCACCTAAAAGGTGGTCATAAAAACGATTAATACATTTTTTCTGGTTCACATTTCATTTTACTTCATTAAAACTTTCCAAGCATCCTCAGCAGTGCGAGCTGTTCTTCAAACGCTATTGTTGCATAAATTGCTATTTCATGGTTTAGACCTAAGAGAAACATTATGAATGATGTGAGCTCACAATTTAAATTTGACTCAGGATGTTGCACTTCAGTTATTCTGTTCAGAAAGTCAAAATCCGGCTTCAACTTCAATTATTAAATATATTTACAGTAAATTAATATAATAACTTAATAAGTAATTACAAAAAAAATCTGAACAAGACAACTTTTGTGTTTTGATTTCAATTGACAAAATATGGAGGTGCTGAAATCTCACAGCTCTGAGATATCAAGACTTTGGTCTGGGTTAAGGATTTTGATATAGTTTTCGGCAAACACCTTTTATGAGGACATGGTTTTTAGTTTTGGGCAGCGATGTATATCAAACATAACTCTTTGTTAAAGTACAAGTATTTTTTTATCTCTGTTTAGAAATTTATTACAAAACTAACACGAAACATCAATACTATGCCGGAAAATTATAACAGATCCTAAATAAACATAATTTAGTGAAAAGATGATACACTCAGCAAACTACTCAAAAACCTCTTCATTTAGCGTTTCGAGAAAATATTACAATATCACAAATTCATATTTCTTTCAAAATTCCCAAAAAAATGTAAAAATTAAATAAAATCAAACTTTTTTCAAAATTCCAAAAATTAGAATAAAATCACATATTTAAACTTTTTCTAAATTCCAAAAATATTCCAAAAATTCTTAAAAATTCAAACTTTTCCAAAACTCTAAAAATAATGCAAAAATCATTACAAAATCAAAAATTGAAACCTTTTCAAAACTCCAAAAATTATAATAAAATCAAAAATTTTAAATTTTTCAAAATTCTAAAAATATTCCACAAATTCTTACAAAATCAAAAATTGAAACTTTTTTCAAAATTCTAAATATATATATAAAATTCAAAAACTCCATTTTTTTCAAAATTCTAAGAATATTGCAAAAATTATCACAAAATCAAAAATTGAAACTTTTTTCAAAATTCCAAAAATTATAATAAAATCAAAAATTTAAAATTTTTCAAAGTTCTAAAAATATTTCAAAAATTCTTACAAAATCAAAAATTAAAACTTTTTCCGAAATTCTAAAAATATTGCAAAAATTATTACAAAATCGAAAATACAAACTTTTTCAAAATTCCAAAAATATTTCAAAAACTATAACAAATTCAAAAATTTCCATGTCCAATTTCAGTTTAAATTACATTTACGTCATAAAAACAGCTACATTTTTTTTCCACAAAATTGGCTAAAAAAATAAATGAAATCATTTTTTGACACACTTGACATTATTTTTTTGACAAACTTATAATGCCATAATTGTGTCCTTTAGGTTCAAAAACAATCTATTCCACTTTTTGAAATTTTTGAGTTATTAATTGATTTCGTTTCTTTCCATTAAACTGCAAGTATACGTAAAGCAAAAATTCAAAAATACGTATCTATTTCTGCGAAAATTGGGTACCAAATTTCAGTTACGTTTCAAAAGCAATCTATTCCGTCATAACTTTTTAAACAAAAGAAAGCTATTCCATTTTATTTTGCAATCAAAAACAATCTATTCCAATAAGAATCATGTCGTTAAAAAACAAAACATGCCTATTCCAAAATATGCGTTTGGCGCCAAAATCCTTTATTTCATAATAATCGTATGCAAAAATCAATCGATCGTGATATTTGTTTGAAAGTGGTTGATTTTGTAGTGGTTAATATATTTAAATTTAAATAATTAATCCCTACAAACGTAAACAATCAAACGATCATTTTATCATGCCATCTACCATCTAAACAGGTATCGATACAATATACATTGCAGCATAATTTAATTTAACGAAATTAAATTATTAACCAACGACAACACCAAAAGAAAGAAAATATTTTTCCTTTCCGGTCTCGATCTTAATAATTTCCATAATTGATATTTTAATCATTCTCGATACGACCATCCTTGGTGTAGTTATCTTTTAATAAAAAAATTAAATAATTCAAAATTACTACTCAAAGTTTTTATAATAGTACATTATGATGCTAGGACGTAAAGCTAAAGATTTTGGACGGATGTGGAGTTTGCAAATCGAGGCGCTAGCCGAGATTTGCACCCACATTAAGTCCAAAATAGCTTACGTCCGTGCATCATATACTATTTTTTATTCGCCGCAAGCAAAATATCTTAAGAAAAGTTGTTTATTCTAAATTAAAATTATAAATTTTCATAAATTTTAAAATAAAAATATGTGGAACAAGTAACCTTTGAAAAAATATTTATTATTTTTTCCAAATTCTATGACAACAAATGATAACAACTATTTTAATTGGATAATGAAATTTTGAATTTAAGGGTTGCTTTGATAAAATTTTTTATTTTTCATAGAATTTAAACAAATGCAAATGCTTTTTACTTTTTTGGACGTAGCTATGACAACAAAATAAATAGCTGAAAAGTGATACTTTAAAGCCGCAAATCACAGTAATAAAGTAACACTTTAATATGTAGGCGAATAAAAAATATATTTTTGTAGAGTAAATATAATTAAGTTACTAACAGTTGTTACTTATAAGTTTATACAAATAAATAGTGAAATAAAACATTGTATTTCTGAGTTTTAACAACAAAATAGTAACAACAAATCTAACAATTTTTTGTAAGCTACATCAATTTTTATATTATCTAGTAAGTAAATAGTAATTATTTTATAATACATAAAATGGATTTTTAATTTAATTTAATTTTAATTATGAATATTGTTTAGAAAATGGATTTAATTGAATCGCCCGTTATCAGCGAACAGCCGCGTAAAAAAAAATAAACATTCTTAGTCATAAACGATTCATTCAGCCATTGCCAAAAGTTCCGGATCAAGCCGCATATAACAGCCGCCAATTGTATATGTATTTGTTTGGCATGGTTATGGGAGCTGGTCATTCTGCTCTCACAACAGACAACGTCTTTCTGTATTACTGGACAGAGAATGTTCACACCAAGGGCTCCAATGAAATAGCTTCGGCCGTTTACCATCGACTTTGCCACATGAATCTAAACAATATAGACTCAGTTCGCTTAGTGGCCGACGGATGTGGTGGCCAGAATAAAAATTATATTATGGTGGGAATGTGCGAATACTTTTTATCACAGGTTGCACCACGAAATTTCAAAATAATAGAGTTGGTTTTCCCGATTCCCGGACATTCGTCCCGGACATTTCCCGGACAGGTATTTAAGAAATCAATATTTTGTTTTATTGTATTATCTAAAATCAATCAACGTGGTAAAAAATTCTTGGTTTAAAAATTCGAAAAGCCAGCGATTTGGCAGAAAACCAAATGATCAATCAAAATGTTAGTTTCAAAACATACCTTTTCCGGCAGCAATGTGTTTCAAATCGAACCTATTCCATCGTGTAAAGTTCAAAACGTGTCAATTCCAAAATTGTTTCTAAAATACCAGCTTAACTTTACTACCTACATTGTTTTACACTTCAAACAAATCAATTAAAAATACCTAAAGAAATGAATTAAACAATAAAATCACCGTTTTTGTAAATAATTTAAAAAAAAAAGTTTTTGAAGTGAAAACTTCTTTAGCCGCGTTGCAAAATTTTATATGGACTAAAATCTATATATTCGCGTTGCCAATTTTTAAATAAGGAAAATATTTTTAAATATGAAACACATCCATCATTTCTTAACGTTTGAAATTGCGATGTGGATAACGCGCTCAACTGTTGTTCTGTAGATCGTGAGTTCAATACCTCGACTGGTACATTTTTTTTATTGTTTTTTGTTTACTTTTTATTTATTAAATACCATTAAAATTATTATTTTTTATTCATGAATTCATAAAAATAATAAAAATTGATCTATAATGCAGTTTTTTAAAGTTATATTGCTACTGTCTCTTACAATTTGCATTCTAGTCATCATGCTAAATAAATATTGAACGTAGGAAAGATAGTATAACCTGAAACAATTACATTTGTATATCAAAATTGTT